>VMOF01000379.1:41104333-41130470 GCA_011764245.1 Trialeurodes vaporariorum | reverse complement strand
GAGAGATGAGGAAAGGCAAAGAATTAATAGGTATGGATAGGATTCCACTGAGAACGAGGGCAAGTCTTCGAAAGGCCTCCAAGTTTGGAAACGTTGCGGAGAATCTAGAACATGCTGTAAGTGAATCCCACAGGAAATTCAAGGAGGAAAAATTTCATGAAATATTTGTTTAAAAAATAACGACAAAATAAATGAACGGAAATTTTTTTAGAAGAGGAGGAAGGATGCCTTACGAGGATGTACACAAGAGGTAGGTAAAAGGTAAACCGTTGTCCTTAGTATTTTGAAAAGGAAGGAAACTTTTCACGGGTACATAATTCAAGCAGGAAAAACTTCAGGTATCTATTCATTTAAAAAAAAAATTTTGAAAAGGAAGGAAACTTTTCACGGGTACATAATTCAAGCAGGAAAAACTTCCGGTATCTATTCATTTAAAAAAAACATTTTGAAAAGGAAGGAAACTTTTCACGGGTACATAATTCAAGCAGGAAAAACTTCAGGTATCTATTCATTTAAAAAAAAAACAAACACAAAATAAATTTTATTGAAATTTTAATTTATACGAGGATGTAAGTACGTAAGGTAGATTTCACAATTTGAAATTTAAATCCGTTAACCCGCGTCAACCGGTCAACCGTCGTTCGTAGGATAGGTTAGGTATCTTTGTTTGGCATCATTGAGGGCTACATTAGAGCCTAAAATGGCCGAGCCAATCAGAGATGGAACCTCAGATGACTTTACTCTCTATATACAGGTACTCTACCCTGAATGACAGTCGCCCTGTGGTGCATATTTGAGGGGGGAGGCTCAATCATATCTATCTCAAGTTTTTTTTTTTTTCAAAAAAGCTCTTTTTAAGTTATGAGAAAAGCTCGTGTCCTTGAAGTTGAGGCAATTTCCAACATTTCTGCTCCCATGGACATTTACCAAATAACCTAAATTTTTTGAGTTACGGTAGATTTTTGGAAAAATTCTAATTGGCTTTTGTGGCCACCCTGTTGAGAATTCTTCAAGTACAAAACAGATTCTGATCAAATGGATGGAACCATTTTGATTGATGTGCCACTAGTTTGGTACCTTAAAGTGAAAAAATTAGGTGTACTTCCTTAAATTAAAATTTTGGGAAGTCTAAGTCTCAGACCATGGAATCAGTCCGATTCTGCCATTGAAGTCCCAAAATTTTGATTTGAAAAAAGACACCTTATTTTGTCTCCTCAAGTAAACACATTGCACATCGATCGGAAGGTTTCGATACATTTTTTCAGAATCTGTCAAGATTTGTGAGAAACTCTCAACTGGATAAGCACAAGGGTTGATTCAAAAATCTTCCAAGTCCCCATGGCTAAAAAAATCTGGGTGTTTTGGTAAATGTCTATGGGAGCAAAAATGTTGGCAATTGCCTCTGCTATGAGGGTATGAACTTTTTTCGTACTTTTAGAAGATACTTCTTTGAAAAAAACTTGATAAGTGTGTGAGCTTCTCCTAATATGAACGAGGAGCTGTTGAGGGCTTTTGAAAATATCAATCAGTAACAGATGTATCCCCCCTCCCCTCTCCTGTCTAACTTTTGAACGAGTTGAGATAAAAAGTTGCGGTTTGGACCATTCTTCATAACTTTAGATGAACTTTATTTTTTTGGGGGTCAACCCCCCCCCAGGGGGCCCCCAGGGGGGCTATTTCAAAATTTTCAAACATCAACCCCTATATTGTGATACATCGTTTGAAAGGGCATACAATTCTAAAACTTTTGGCGCAAACTAGAGGTCGATATCGTTTTTAGTTTTCGATATATCGACTTTCAAAGTTCGATTTTCAAAAAATCAGAATTCCCATTTAAAAAGTCGGAATTAGAAAAACTTGGGGTCTAAAATGCTTTAAAAAGCAAGCACTTTTCAGAAAAAAATACGGTTCTGCCATACATTTAGTCCAACTTTGGTTTTAGAGCCCCACAACAGTGTTCTAAAATATTGCTCCTCAGGGGGGCTACCTCAAAAATTCCGAGGCACGACCCTTATCGAGTGATACAGCGCTCAAAAGGTCACACTGAACTGAGCATTTTGGCGCAAACCGCAGGTCGATATCGTTTTTAGTTTTCGATATATCGAATGGCAAAGTTGGATTTTCATCTTTTGTCAAATTCCAATATATCGGAACCTAAAAACGATATGGACCTGCGGTTTGCGCAAAAATGCTCAGCTTAGTGTGCCCTTTTGAGCGATGTATCACTCGATAAGGGTCGTGCCTCGGAATTTTTGAGGTAGCCCCCCTGAGGGGCAATAGTTTAGAACATTGTTTGGGGGCTCTAAAACCAAATTTGGACTAAAAGTATGGCAGAACCGTATTTTTTTCTGAAAAAGACTTGCTTTTTAGAGTATTTTAGACTCCTAGTTTTTCTAATTCCGACTTTTTAAATGGGAATTCTGATTTTTTGAAAATCGAACTTTGAACGTCGATATATCGAAAACGAAAAACGATATCGACCTCAAGTTTGCGCCAAAAGTCTTGGAATTTTATGCCCTTTCAAACGATGTATCACAAGATAGGGATTGCCACTTGAAAATTTTGAGCTAGCCCCCCTGGGAGCCCCGTAGGGGAGTGGGGGGTTTTGACCCCCAAAAAAATAAAGTTCATCTAAAGTTATGAAGAATGGTCCAAACCGCAACTTTTTATCTCAACTCGTTCAAAAGTTAGACATAGGGGGGGGGGGGGGATACATCTGTTACAGCCTGTACATCATGTCTAAGTAACTAAATAAATGCGAGAAGCTCAAAATATTTTTAAGCGTTTCTCCCATCGGACTTTAGACATTTTTTTCAAATGGTAAACCTGTATCATAAAATTTGTGCTTTTAATAGTACAATATATCTTGAAACGTATAGTCAGACTTAATTTCTGAATTTCTCAAGTTTATAAATGGATACTTTATGTAAAAATATTTCAGATCACCAAGTTTCAAGTCTATTTGATTTGTAACTGTGGCTATTTCTGCAAAATCAAATTTTAGCAACACATGGAGGAATCGCAGTTCAAGAGGGGGGCATTTTTTTACCCACATTCATAGGGAAAACATGTTTTATTTCGGGCTCCAATATACACAGTAGAAGTTTGCGCCCGGAATTTAGTTGCATTTTGCATATTCCTAATATTTTGTAGCTTGCACTTATTTAGTTATGATTCAATTAAATACTTTAATCCTGCGCACTTATAGATGATTGTGGCTGATATGATTAGTGGTGTTTGCAATTTATCGCTCCTCACCTACGATTGTAATCCTCGCCTTGTTGAAAGGTGCTGTTGGCATGGTCATAAATAAAATCTTTAGGATGCGAAATTCCATTGACTTTCAAAAATTAGTTGCTAGGTATGTTTGTTCTGAGTTGGGCAAACGAGGTAGTACTTGAACACTACGAGTACTGTACTTGGCATTCGTAATTTTTTTAAATCGCATTTCAACGGTAATCAGAGTGAATTTTCAAAGAATCAAGAACTGAGTACAGGTAGACTACCCCGTTTCCCCAACTCTGGCCTTGTTGCACATTTCAGCCTCAAACCCATTTAAAAGTTATTCAACAGTACAGCAATAAGAAGTAAGTAAGTACACACATCAAAACAAAGAGACGAGTGAACTTTCGGACAACTGATTGAGGAAGAATATTGAGACAATCTCCATGTAGAGAGCCGTTTTAACATCTGATAAGCACTATACGAGGGATTAAACCTGTGTTGTATGCTAATGGATGAAAATAATGAGACAGGTTGGGTTTAATCTTACCTTAAAGCATCAAAGCTGGATCATTTCGGACAGCAACCAGGCGGGGTGTAAATATGGCGGACAACAAGCTTTTCTAAATTCAAATTATAGGTAGCCGGAATGGCTTTTAAAACATTTGAAGATTTGGAAATTGCTGCTGCCACAGACCAGTTCAAGATTGTCAATTACTTAATAGCTATATGGTACTTCTTGTAGCACCATTTATTTTTTAAAAATGGTCATAAACAAAGTAAAAACCGAGCAAGTTATTCAGAAAAATTGGATGATTCACTTCAAAGACAAGTAAGTAATTCTTGAACCTTCTGATAATCCTGTAGCGTGAGAACAACACTGTAGGTGTAAAATGAATTTCTTGCAGCGTTGAAAGTGTATACTGTGTAGGAAGTAGGTACCTTTTAAGACAGGGAAATGTCCGAAAAACACCAAAATGTGGAGTTTTGATGAATGATTAGCGCAGAGATGAAACGTTTGAAAGTCAATGTTTTTGGAAAAAGTAAAGTCGTATGTTTACTTTTGTTCATAAACAATGAAAACAAACCATGAGCAAACCAAATTCTGCTGTGAATTTTAAATAGAAATACGTCAAAAATGTCTTTAATCCTAGAATTTAGTCCTTCACAGCGTTCAGGTGTAATTATGGACTAATTGTAAGTGTGACCTTATTAAAAGCCTTGACGCAGTTAGAGCCATTCGTTTACTGCCTTGTCTTACCAGAGTCCCCCCCATTTCAAAAAGAAGGTACTTTCAAGACATTTCCCCTAGAATCACTGGAAGTATTGCCTCTTGAGCTCCCAAACTGTAAAGTATTATGTTTTTCCAATGTTTGTCCATACAAGAGTTGTTCCAAAATTTAAACTGTCGCAAAAAGTTTGCCTTTACCTGCTTCAGTTTGATCCTAGAAAGCTCTTACGATCATCTGTGATGTCACCGCTCTTCCTCTGACAAAACTTGTAAGTCCTTATTTTTCTCTGACTTGGAAACTGATCACAAACAATCGATTGGACTTGGGTGAATTAAATGGACTCCTTAAATGGAATCTAAAAGAATTAGGTAGAGTCGAATAAACTTAGCCCTGTCCAATTAATTTCGCATTTTGGGCCATATGCACAATCGTTAATTACTACTTGCGATCAATAATTCTTACTTAAATGCCGCGGAAATCACATAAAGCGCTGATGCATCAAGATTTGTTCAGTTTTAACTGAGACATGGCTATTCGATAAAAACTGCTTCATGACGAATATCCTTGCCAATATTCCAGACCAATTGCACCTATGCTTGCATGACAGTTATGGAGAGCAAAACTATTCAAATGTCAACACCAACACCAAGTTCTGTGATGCACGGTGGGGTACGAATGCCTCCCCTCCACCTTCATACTTCCATCGTGGAAGAAATAATGATGCATCTGCGCTCATTGTGACATTTTCAGAATTTATTTAAGAATTCATGCTCAAAAGTGGAAATTACCAGCAGAGCAACTGACTCAAATGACTGGAATGGACTTAGTCCAATAGCTTCGATTCGTCAAAGTTGACTCGATTGTTCATAATCGGCTGCCAAGAAATTACATCATGCAGAAATAGGTAAAAAGACTTACACTGCACTTACACGTTTGGACAGAAGAAGAGTGCTGATATCAAAGATGGTCATGGAGGGCTTTCTAGAATCAAACTGTAGCTGATAAATGCTGATAGTTGGAGACAGTTAAAATTTTAGAAATGCTCTTTAGCAAATGAACCAGATTTATCTCTGGAATAAACACTGGGAAAACTGAAAGGGGCAACACTTCAGTAAGGATCAGGATCACAGCGGCTTCTTTGAGAGAACAGTCATCAGAGCACTCTTTCACATGGACAGAATGATGACTTGAGTGAAACTGGCAAGTTAAGTCTTAAACAAAAATAAAAAGCTTATTATCACCTTACAAATTAGACATCAACTCAGGATTAATTCAGTAATTTTTGAAATGCTTGGAAAGTCAAAATAGTCAAGCTCTCTTGAAAAAAGAAAGATATGCATTGGCTACGCTGAGTACGCTCTGATGTTTTCTGAACGTCAAATAATAAGGTCTCTGATGAGTGCCGAAAAAAACCAAACACCCTTGGCACACAGGAATGTTCGGACCAAGATCCATGTATACAGGTCAGTCACTGCGCATACCCCGCTCCCGTCCATCGATGTTGAAGACGGGGTGAGGAAGGGGATGACGTATCATTCGCAGCTCCCGTAGCGCGGCAATTCAGCGGAATAGGGATTTACATGCTAATCAATGGGGGAAAGACCCTTGCTAAATTTAAATTTTTGAGAATATTTGATCATCAAATTTACTTTTCTTTGGATGTATCTCATCAAGAATGATCGTAAGCGTGGAAAAAGCCTTCAAAAGTGCTGCAGTTTTTTCTTTCTATTTTTTAAACAATTTTGAAAATCGTGCTAACCCAACGGACTCTAATAGCATCTGTAGAATGGGCCTGGAGGTTCTGTGTTTTAGGTTAGAACTTTAGAAGGGCGAACGAAATTTTGCAGATGTTTCTAGCTCACAAAAAGCGAATATTAGGAGGTAAAACGAAGTGGAACACCGGTGTATTTTCTCATTTTTTCTAGTTTCAATGGAGTGTAACTACAAGTGAGTTTTGTCACTCCAGCTGGTGCTGGCATATCAAACAGTGTGTGACTTTTCATCTTTCTAAGAGTTTTTTTTTTTTTTTTTTTAGAAATGGTCCTTCCTTCATTTCTCAGCGTAATTCTATAGTCAGTTTTTGATATAAGTATGAGGAAGGACTTTTGTGTCTCATCGCATTGTATCGGAGTCTTACCCGAATACTGTCTAGATTCTGAAGCTATTGTGCTGTGATATTCCACCAATTCTAGCTGCGTCTAGTAGAACGACTTGAGTTAGTTTTCAAGCCATTTTTCTGTGTAGGTACTTTCAACTTTTTCAAACGCTTAATCCTTGAATGATACTGGAACTCGGAAGATACTGTTTACGATCATAGCGGAATTGATCCCTCCATCTTTAGTGCGCAAAGTTAAGCAGTGGAAAAAAAACAATTTTTCCCTCTAAGTTTACGAGTACTTACCAAGTGATTGAAGTTTAACTTTGAAGTCTGATTTACAGTAAGTGGTAGTCTTTATGCCAAGATTATCATTTGCGGAACTCAGTCTGAAGTAAATTCATCGGTGGAATGCAGAACAGCGGCAAATTTTTGTTGGATTACCAACCTTTTACTGGAGGTATGCACCTTATGGTGAAATTTGTCTTTCTTCTCTGTAAACCTCTGTCCTTCATCTTCTTGCAGCAGTCTATTTAAAGTAGCTTGGTTCTATAAGCTTACGACACAAATCTGACTATAAATTTATCAATTTGAAGTGGTTGTAGGGTAGTTGCACACTATCGTATCGTTATCCATTTCACAGAGCTAACCTTTCGGGGGACCTTTTCTATTCCATTTAGATCATGCATGCACCAGCTAAAAGAGCTGATAGCCGCTGGCTGGTGATTGACTCACTTTTGCAGCGATGGGAGGGGTGCGATCAGAATCCTGCACATTCATACTGAATTCTCTTTAAAAGTTGAAAATACCTAAATCCAATCAACTTGATAAATCAGTTTGCAGAACCACTGCTGAATATTCAAATTTTCAAGGCAAAACCTTAGCAGTTCCAGAGTAGTGATTTACTTATTGCTCAGAAATTGGGTTTCCAGGGCTTGACCATTGACTTGATGTGCTGATTAGGTTTTTCTCCAAGCATACTGAAAGTTCACTGCTAGCGCCGTGCACTCACTCTCATTGGTTTTAATGCACAGATGGATTCTTAAAGCTATGAAAAAACCTAGGCTAACTTCTCAAATAAAGCTAGGAAAGGGCCACTGCTCCAACGGGTAGTAAAGTAGTTGCGAAAAGTAAGCTAGTTTGAAACAAAAACACTGCGTATTATGCAGCATGCTCATTAAGCGAATTTTCTCATCAGAAACGCGATGGCACGCCACATTTTTTACTGTGGTTAGCCGTCTAGGTTTCAGCGTTTCATTGAAACAGAATGAACACGCCACTACTTTTAATAGTCTGTCTACTGATCGTGGTTATTATTTACCAATTGAGAGCAACCACAAGTGACCTGTTCCGTCCTGTGTTACGTAAGTTTACAACAAAATTAATCTATTGTATAGAACTCACTATGATTCCTACACAATAAGGAGTAGTACAGAGAAGTAAAGAGAGGAACATAAAATTTTACAAGGTGTATCCCTCCAGTAAAAGAGCGGCGATCCCAGAAAATTGCCGCTGTTATCCGTTCCACCGATGAATTGATTGCAGACTGATTTCTGCAAATGATGATCTTGGCATCAAGACTATCACTTACTGTAAATCAGGCTTCAAAGTTGAATTTAATCACTTTGGTACACTTTTAAACTGAGAGATCACCATCACCATCTTCTGAAACACCATCCACGAATTTTAACACACCATTTCCTTGGATCAAAATTTATCTAACTCTTTTCACTAGAAATTAAATTCACGACTGAATTCTGCACAATTTGCTGTGTAAACGAGAGCTGTAAATATCCTAAACCAAAAAGTAAAAAAACTTCGAATCATCTTGACTCTCGTTTCTTTGTTTGTTTACGTTTCGTGACTCATGTCGAGTGCATAATAAGACGGCGCTCGAACTCGATTATCAAAAATCGTTGAAAAATAGAAAAAAAAAAAAAGAGCACTTTTAAAGGCTTTTTCCAAGCCTACAATCATTCTTGTTGAGATACATCCAAAGAAAAGAAAATTTTAATGACAAAATATTCTCAAAAATTTAAATTTAGCAAGGGTCTTTCCCCCATTGATTAGCATGTAAATCCCTATTCCGCTGAATTGCCGCGCTACGGGAGCTGCGAATGATACGTCATCCCCTTCCTCACCCCGTCCGGCTGCGCAGAACGGACGCGTTTTCGTACACCGGAGTGACTGACCTGTATACATGGATCTTGGTTCGGACATTTCCTTGTCTTAAAAGTACAAAAATCCTGTGTGGGACAGGAAGCAAACGATTTTACAGCTTGATGGTGCTGGAGAGAAATTAAACTGGATGTAGCATGAAGCTTGCTTTCAAATCGTGAAAACTATTATTCAACATAAAATCAGCGTGGAAGGTAGTACCTAAAGGCTCCTGACAGAGTTCCTGATAAAGTTGTCTCGAGACATGGAAACTTGAGAATAGGTAATGGAGCACATGCCTTCAAGACAATTCTTGGTTTAAAGTAAATTATTTAATCAAACAATACATCCAAGGTGGTTTTTTTTTTCCTTTCGGTAACTTTTCCACTGCACAAACATTTCAGAAGGATCAAGGAGCACGCTCATCGGTTAAAGAATTTATCTACTTCAGATCACTCAACTTAGGAGATGGACATGAGAAAATCTGTCTCAGGAAGAGAGAGTTTGCTGAGAGAGGTCAAATTACAAAATTTTTGAATAAATCACCACAAACATACCACTTTCACTCGTCAAAATGCCAAGAAAGGCGATGAGTTACGGCATTACGAGGCAATAACACGCACTGTAGAATCTGGCAAATTAAATGAAAGCTATGAAGAACTTGAGTGTTTCAATTAGTAGAAACTGAAATTAAGGCTTTGATTGACAGAAAACACGCACAGTTCATAAAGAAATTCAGATTTTAAAGTCTCTGATAGACTTCGAAAACACGCGAATATACATTGCGGAGGGAACTTCGGTTTGTTTTCACAACACAAATCTCTAACCTTAAAATCTCCGAGGCAAATTACGCATGTTTACCAAAGCCTCCGAACTAGATATAGCTCATTGGTAATCACAGACAAAATAATGAAACTACCAAATTTATTCATAACGGAGACAAATCCTTATGAAAAACTTACGTTCAATACTCAGTCAAAAGCTAACTCAAACATCATTCGAACATTTCAAACGGCGCACTATGGATCCAAATCGAGTCCGAAGTGGTCAAAAGTACAAAGACATGAGATATCACAAGAATTGTCGATCCATCAAATGATATTCTCCGATAAGTATGGGACAAGCCAGGAATAAAAAACGGAGCCAAATAAACCCCTTAAAATCAACTATAGTATCCATCTAAAATACTAATTTTCCAACTTTGAAAGGATCGAATTTGGACCGCCAAAGATTTGATTTCTGTCCATTGTGCGGCGGACCGAAGAATATCGCGGATTCGATATGGCGCGCGATTCGTTTAGTGACTGCTTAAAGGATAGGGAGACTTTTCGCGTTGCCGCTCCGCAATATATCGAATGAAAGGAATCCACCGAAAAGCAGTACGCGATCATTACGCGCGGAAATCTGACAACGCACGTTTGCGACCAAGCCGAAAATTGTCGATTTTTATGCAGGAAGTTTATGGCCAAAATCGATACAAAACCATAACAAAAACATGCAGTACTTACTGCATGTTAAAAAAGTTCATCAAATTTATAATTTTGTTCGCGGGGGGGCGGCAAGATTGCATTCTTGCCCCCCCCTCTCTGGAAACCACGGCACGCCCCTGATAACTAGCATCAATTTTTGACTAGACGTGCTTATTATCTTGAGCTCAATCGATAGAAAAATCAGCTGGTCTTTCAAACGCGACCAAGAAAACCCCGAGCCGTTTCCTAGTCGTTTCGGCAAAACGTAAAGATGATTAATCACTGACTCACTTGACAACTATGCGTCAATTAGATTATTATGATGTTTGTTTTCACATACTCGTAGTTTTTTTTTTTTTTTTTTTTTTTTTTTTTTTTTTACTTCTTTCCTCGGATGGAGACAGATATACGCTTTCCTTGTCTACATCCGTCTTCACTTTTATTTCCTCTCCTCGCTGTTTTCTCTCTGGAAAAAAACTCATCCGTATACTTTCTCGAAATACGCCGAGCAACATATTGTGTATGCTTACCGGTATAAAATCTCTTAGAAAGATCGCAATTGGAATCATTATTTTCGATACAAAATTGTTAACCTCTTAAGGACCGGGTTAGTTCAAGAGAACCCACTCCTTCTTTTATACAGGGAAAGGTATTTAAAACTGTTCGTACTCAGTGGAGTTGGATTTGCCTTTACGACGAATTAAAGGGCGTCCGACGAGACCTTATCTCGTAGTTTTTTGGGTTTTTTTATATTTGCGTTTTTTGGGGAATGAAGACTAAATCAATGTGAAATAACTAAGGGGGAAAAGTGAGTATACTCGGGCTTGGTCCATAAGGGCCTTAATTGTTTTTTGCCAGTATTTTTTTTTTAAGCGTGCCGTATATATACGGTACGCTTTTTGTTTTCATTTTCATATCTAATAATAGGTTGCATGCTTTGCTTATGGAAAAACCCTTTGGCGGGAAAGGTTTAAAAAAATTAAAAACGTGTTTTTTTAAAACTGGTTTCATTAATCGTTAATTTATTGCTGCAATCCAGGAGGTCTCGGCGTCTTTTTTCCTTAAAATTGTAAAAGTTTTAGTTTCCTGTTAATTTCAATAAATTATTAAGCGTCAAAATCGAATTCCTTTTAACGAAATTCCATACAGGTCCAGCAACCTAAGTCATTTGTGCCAACCTATGAGTCAAAATTCCAAGGCTGGAGGGGGGGGAAACCCTTCACAGAAACCCTCTTTGCCCCTCGGTTTTGGGCTCCACCCGGGCACGAGATTTCTTCACGGTTCATTAAGCGGAGAGATTTGTGAATGTGTGGGATAGAGTACCTATATAGGGGAGTATGGCCATCTGCGATCATGAGAGCTCTTAGGGCCCAATTTCAAGATGGCGGAGGTCGTGTTGTTTGAGGTTATGTTACATTGTTGATGAAAACGGTGTTGGGGAACGGGGGGAGTTTGATGACCGTTTCCCGCTAGAAAAAGTTCAACGGTTACAAAGGTTACACGATCGACCCGGTCGGCCATCTTGAAATTGGGGCCCCAAGAGCTCCTTGAACGCCTAAAAAATTGCAGCCAATCAGCGTAGGATTCACAAAGGGTATACTCTCCTTATATAGGTACTCTAGTGTGGGGAGAGAGGGGTTAGAGAGGCTTTGTGTCTCGGATCTCGGAGGGCTAAGGACTCATAAAAATGTCAAATTCTGTTTGACGACGGTATCGAAAAAAAGTGACGGGGGAGGTATTGATGAAGAGCGGCGGGGGGGGATAGAAAAAGAGGGGCTCATTCAAACCTTAAGTAGACCTGTTTAGTGATGACGTCACCCCTCAAAAAAAAGGTTCCAAACAAATGCTCTATTTTCGCTCACTCTCGTTGATTTACCTATGAAAATCAGATCCAAAATTTTTGAACGCATATTCATGCTAGTTAAAAAAACAGTTTTCCAAAATTTTTTTGCACCATTAGATTCCACGTACCTTTAAAATATTTTTCACTCTAACATAATTCCTAAAAGATCACAAGCGAATTTACAATCCCCAGTTATACCGAAAGATTTTCTACGTTTTGTCCTCGTCTTACTCACGGTCTCTTATGGGAGTATCACCGCCATGACACTCAATCATTCTAACTTCTCTTCGTATCGAAGCTATTGTTCGAGGTATAACACATGTCGTGATGGTGCTGATGAGCCTATATCCTAGAATTTTTGTGCTCATAAGAAACTGTGAGTGTGACAAGGACAAAACATAGGACTTTTTTCGATGTGCATTGATGCGCAATGTTTCAAAAAGTTTGTGGTAGCGAGCTCATATTTTATCACTGAGAAAAAAGTGGCTGTTAAAACTGTAAGAATAGAACCATAGATGTGTTTCGTCTTATTTCAATCATAAGACCTATCGTTGCTATAGTCAGCGCGCTTGAATCTACACGAATTCCGATTGTCTCTATAAAATTTCGATTATTTTTATGGGAAATAAAGCGCGGGAATATATATCCTATCGGAAAATTCATTGAAACAATCGGAAATTTTTATAAGGGACGTGGAACCCAATGGTGTGATAAACACAACTGGTGCAAAGAACTTGTTGTTTACTAGCACTTGTATTTGAAAATTTGGATCGTTTTTCATATGGGAAAACCCACGAGAGCGAGTGAGACGGAGCCTTTTTTTGGAACCAATTATTTTCATGACGTCACACAAAACAGGTCTTGGTCATTGGAAACATTTGAAATTCGGGGGGATCGGCAAATTAAAAACCCCTTAATGAGCGTCTATGCAATCAAGGGATTTTTGAGGAAATTTTGGGCGTTTTGTTGAAAAAAGGTTTTTAAAATCCAGAACAAAGGGAGGGGGTTAAAATTCGCATTAATAGCTCTAAAAAGTGAGAGGGGCTGTCGCGTGTCTTCCACTCCTGGACAGCCTCCTCTCTGCGGCTAGGGGATTGACTCTGGAATAACTTATTTACCTATCCTAAAAGTTTCTCGCGTGTACAGTATTTTTTACTGGAAGCCTCTTCAAATTTTGGAAATTATAGGTCCATATGAAACTTTGCTTTTCCAACACGAAAAATGATATCGACCCACGGCAATAGAAAAAAAAATAATATTACAATGCGTTATAGGCTTAGTTTTAACTGTAAACTTTCGATACTTTTCAACAACATAAATGGGGGGAGGGGAATTAAAATCCACAAACGTCTTAAACCTCCACACCTACTATAATCTATACCCCTAGAATGCTTGACGTGTAAAGGGCACCTGAAATGGTTAGTTCTATATATTAAAGGATTTTTTTTTCATGAATTCGCAAGTGTTCCATTTTTTCATATTACATATCTACATCGTGACAATCGCAACAAGTGCTGACAGCACCTAAAAGGGAAAAAAAAGAAGAAAAAAAACTGTTTATTATTTAGAATCACGGCTTTTCCGAATACGACACTTTTTGACTTCAAAAGAACGCAACCTCATTTTTGATCCCTGAACAAGCCGTTTAAAAGGTGGAGGGATTTAGAAATATCTATTGTCTATACTTTATGTGGGAAAAAAAGATCGAGCCTTATCAAATAATTTTCTCTTTTCAGCTTTCAATGGGTTTGTTGCAAACTTTTGCTACAGCGCTATAGAGTTTTGATTTTTATGAAAAACCGTCTGAAAATTACATTGGCGGCATCAAATAGTAAAAAAATCCATTAATAAACCCACAAAACGCATTATAAAGAAAGTAAAAATGGCAGTCGTAAAGCCGAACAATCTCTACACGCGCATACGACGAACATCAAAGATAGGCGATCCTTTTTCCCCCTTTTTTTCGTTGAAAGGGGGGGGGGAAGAAAATATCTCTACTTACAGTCAAACTGTGATTTTAAAATTTGCGTGGTCAAGATGTTGTGTTCTGTGAAGGGGGGCGTGGGGGGGGGGGGGGGGGGGGGAGCAAAATATCAAAAATATAGGGTGTTTTTAAAAATTAAGTGCCAAACTTATGGAGTGTATTTTTGGGGTCAACACATATACAAGCTTTATTTTCCTACGCGAATATGTGCTGCAAATGTTTCTCTTCTGAGCTAGAGCCCTCCAAAGTTTTTTAAAACAAAAATCAAAAAACAAACACAAAAACAACGCCTTTGACTCATCTCCTTATAGATACATCCGATCTTTTATTTTTTTCATCATTTCTCACCAAATCCGCACAATTGGACAGCACTTGTCACAAAAGAACTGAGTGACATTTTTGATAAAATTGAGTTATTGATTGATAGACCTAGCAATACTGAATCTCGAAGCAACAAGTGCTTCTTCTAATAACAACTATTTCCTCATTGAAGCCTCATTGAAGTCATTGTCCATATGATGAAATAAAATGAGAACTTGGTTCCTTTTTCTTAAACCTTAATCCGAGTCACGTAAGGAACCAACTCCGACTTGGTTCCTTTTATAGAATTGGGGAAAGGACTTAAGTCCGGATTAAACGGATTTTAAATATCAACAGTGTAAACCAACTCTGCCGTTTGGTTTCTCTTAGAGATTCGTTTTTCGTGATTATGCCAAACAAAAAGAAGAAAGGAACTAAGTCACTTTAAACGCTAAAAATTAAGTAGGTACCTTTCCTGCATAGGAAATTCCACTTTTCCGGTGTTGAAATGCAAAAACATAACACGGTAGTTGAATGAAATCAAAACGTAAGTAATTCCGCGTTTTTTGTTTAAATGCTAGCTCTTCAACTTTGGACTCAATTTTCTCGAGATCAGCTCCATGTCACATGGTTCCTCTTTGATGAAATTTTCATTGCTAGCAAAAGCATTAAAGCTGTTCAGACTTTAGTGGCACGCTTTTCCAACACCTGCGTGTTGGAATTTCCCTGCTTGTTTTTTTTTTTTTTTTAAAATTTTGCCAAAAGTTACTAGATTTTTTTTTTTTTTTTTTTTTTTTTTTTTTTTTTTTTAATTTTTTTTTTTTTACTTGTTTATTAATCTTTCTCCTCTTAAAAACTGGTCAAATTTTCTTTCAAACCTTTGTTCCCCTAATTTAAATCCAAGAAATGAGTTGATTCAATGTGAATTTGAAAAGAAGAATCATCTCCCTTGTTCAGTATTCAAGTACTGAATTTTAGCAGTTTTTACTTTTAAGTTTTTATTTCATGATATTTTCACTTTTAGTTGTATAAGTTACTTTTGATGACCCATTTCCAATCTATCTCTCACACACCTTCTCTTTCTCTCCAGAAACTCGCTTCTTCCCTCTCCACCTCTCTCTTATCTCTCTTTCTCTTTTCTTTTTCTCTCTATCTCTCTCACTGTCAAGGTCTGCGACTGAGCAGTCCGAGTGGGGGTTGATCTGACCAAAGCATGTGCGCACTGCGCATGCGCGGGCAGAGCAACCCCTGCGACGGCCGGGCTCAACTCGCAGCCCTTGAACAGTGAGAATCAGTTCCCCAGACAAACTCCCTGAGCATAAAGGAAGGTATGTCCGTGAGAATAGTCGAGCGAGACCTCTCTTGTAAAATCACTTCTCACTCTATAGCTAGGCGCCAAGTCTAAATCCTTCGTATTATAATAGAAGTGCGTCGAGCATTTTATTATAAATTCAATCACTTTGTTAATTACTCTGTAGAGTACGTCAAGTTTTCTAGTTCTACATTGTTATTATCATTTTATTAATCGTTTTGTTTTTGCTCACTTTAATCGTCAATCCAAATTATACAGTCCACTTCATCAAATCAAATATCTACTTAATTAAATCACCGTGTTATCTCCGAATTTAAAGCTCCACCCCAGTCGGTACCCCCAGTGCTTAAGTGCCACTGAGCCGACCGAGAGCATCTCCTGTTTGTCACCTTCAAAGCTCCACCACAGTCGGTACCCCCCAGTGCTTAAGTGCCACTGAGCCGACTGAGAGCTTTGAAGTCTGATTAAACATTCATCGAAAATCTTTTTACGGTCCATATTCAAATCTCAAACCAAACAGCTACCGAGGTCAAACATCCCTCAAGGATCAAAGAGTACCAGCTCATCTCAAAACTCGATCAATAAATTCAAGAAACCGTCGCTGCATCGCAGGGCATGCAACAAACAATTTCTTTGCGGAAAAACAAGACCCACAAGCGGCCCCCCCCCCCCCCCCAAGAAACCCGTGCTTTGAGGCATCACGTCGAGAGCATAAAAAGTTCCAAAATCCACTCACTAACTCATTAAATGCTTTTAACAAAATTACAAAAGTGGCGGTCAAATGAGCGGGTGAAAGTGGGAGAGTCCCATCTTATTCCAACTTTCTATGCTGAGAAAACCGACTCATCATAACTACAGAGAAAGCTGCAATGGGTCTGTTGCAAACTTTTGCTACAACGATGAAGAGTGTTTCATCGTATGATGTGAAATCGACCGAAAAGTCCATTGAAGGTATCAGAAAGTCATAACATGCAATAATAAACTCACAAGAGGCGTTTAACCCTTGTGAGCCTAAGGTATTTCGGTAACACAAAGGACAAAGGGGGGGGGGGGGTATTATTTTTGTACCCCAAGGATATTTTCATGCAGCACAGTCAGTATCAATAATTTTGAAACTTTAATGGATGGATTATGTACTTAATACCCTAAGAGAGTAATTTATGTGAAATTTGAGTAAATTTTTGCTATGTTGCCAAATTTACACCTACTTTTAAAAAAAATGTCAAAATAAAAAAAATGGAAAAAATGAAATGAGGTACCATCTTATTTTTCCATTTTTGATAAAAATTCCAATTTTTTTTCAATGATCTGACTTAATATTTTTAATCTACATAAAATTTCCGTAAAATTCACTGTAATAGATGGTTCCAAACTTAAAACTGGCAGGACGAAGGGGGGAATATTTGTTCCCCAACACTTTAAATTTCTATAATATCGACAAAAATTCATAAAAATTAATGAAATTTGGTGGACGTGTTCTAAGTATCCTAACTTAAAATGTCATGAAGTCCCAAAAAATTTTGAGCAGTTTTGACAAAATGGCGTCAAAAAAACTGGCCTGGGTTACAAATCTACCCCCCCTTAGGCTCACAAGGGTTAATGAAATCCAAGATGGCGCTAAAATATCGAGCAATCTGTATGCATGATTGCATGCACACCTTTAACATCCAAGGATTGCCAACTTTGACAACCTCACTGGAGGTAGAGGTTATGTGTTTGTTTACGTTGTGATTGGTTGTGTTCGATATTGTGAGGTTGGCTATATCCTTGGATGTTCGTGGTGCATGCATACAGGTTGCTCAATATTTTACCGCCATCTTGGATTTCATTAAACGTCTCTCACGAG
This sequence comes from Trialeurodes vaporariorum, assembly GCA_011764245.1. Taxonomy (NCBI): domain Eukaryota; kingdom Metazoa; phylum Arthropoda; class Insecta; order Hemiptera; family Aleyrodidae; genus Trialeurodes; species Trialeurodes vaporariorum. The sequence goes on along the minus strand of VMOF01000379.1, from coordinate 41,113,010 downwards.
TTTTATACTGCATTTTATGACTTTCTGATGCCACCAATGGACATTTCACGCGATTTCACATGAGATTGAACACTCTATAGCGCTGAAGCAAAAGGTTGCATTAGACCCATTGGATGGGACTCATCCGCCCCAAGTTTCACCAGCTATTCGACCGCCATCTTGTAATTTTTTTAAACTCATTTATTGAGTTTGTGAGTGGATTTCGGGACTTTTTGATGCTTTCAACGTTATTTTCAAAAGATTTTGCATGGGGCTAAACCATTGGCGGATACAGGAGGTGAGGGGGTGGATACGGGGGCGATCGCCCCCCCCGGTCAGCCCAAAAATGGGGAAAGAGGGAGGAGGAGGGGGGAGAATATGAACGAAAAAAGAAAAAGGGTGTCACCAAGTGGCAAAAACCAAAGTCTGCCCCTCCCGTTAGCGAAGGCTGGATCCGCCACTGGGTTCAACTTCCCATAACGCTGTAGAAAAAGTTTACAACAGATCCATTCTGAGTAAAGAAAACAGGTATCGAGAAACGGAGACTTTCTGGAAAAAGCAGCCTCGGATAGCCTCTCAAAACAATATTAAGAGAGAAGCAAACCTCATCCTTTTTAGATCATTAGTCAAAATATACTTGCACGCAAATCCTTTTTGTGACTTCTATTTTTATCATTATTTTTCTTTTCAAATACCTAAGCTACAATATTTTTTTATGCTTACATTTTTTTTTTTTTTATTTATAAAAATCAACGCAGTTGGTAATCATTGTTTAAGAGGAAAAAAACTATGGCTAGACAAAATCTTCACGCGAGTGACGTAACAGACGCAAATTAGAACAGGAACCGAGGTATTATCCTTGCAAAATGTAGCTCTTGCAAACTTTTGCTGTGAACAAATTAATAGTCCAATGGGGCAGTTGCAAGGGTCTGAAATTTGGTGTTTTGTATGTATAAAATTATAGTACTTGATGAGCTGAGAACAATGGTACCTTTGGTTTTTTCATAAGCGTCCCAGTTTTGGAGATACACACGTGTAAAAATGTAAGAAATCGTGGGTGTAGTGACGTCACTACGCGGAATTCCCATTTAAAACAATGTATTTTGGGCCAAAATCTCATCTCCGGAACAACGGGACTTAACTAGAAATCAAAGGCATCTTTGTGCTCAGCTCATCAAGTACTTTCATTTTCTTTATAAAAAACTTATCATTTCAGACCCTTGCAACTGCCCCATTTGATGTAAAAACCAGCGAAAATCACGAAAATCACGCGAAAAAACAAGATAAGCGTCTCAATCAGCCGATCATGCGTTGACCTAAAGGTTGTCATCTAAAAGTTTCATCAGTATCAGGTCAGTACCGTAGTTGCGACATCATGAGTGAAAATTCAAAAAAGCTGAATCAGCTGAAAAGATCATGCTGACCATTTTTTGGGATGCAAACGGGGTCATTCTCAAGGAATATCTGGAAAGGGGGCATACTGTTAACTCTTCAAGATATTGCGATACTGTGCGAAATCGGAAAACTCGCATCCGAAGAATTCGACTGGACAGGACAGCTTTCCTGTTGCATTATGACAATGCAAGACCACATTGCAGTGCAGAAACAAAAAACGCTGGATCGGCTGAAGTTTTAAGTGGTGCCCCCCCCCTTCCCCCCTACAGTTCAGACTTAGCTCCGAGTGATTTTTGGCTTTTCCCAAAGCTCAAGGAAGCCTTGAAGGATAAACAGTTTAGCTCTGATGATGATGTGCAGACCGCTGTGAGCGAATGAATCAGATCATAACCGCAGGAGTTTTTTTTTCAACGGAATGCAAAAATGGATTCAACGTCTGGAGAAATGCGTCACTGTAAACGGTGACTACGTCGAAAAATGAGTTTGTGAGTTTATAAAGAATATTAAATTTGCTTTAATTTGTCACCTCGTTTGTTATATTTTTCGTTGATTCGTTCTCGTTTTATAGACGAAAGCGCCTTATTTATTGAACACCCCTCGTATGAATGAAACAATCTAGACAATTGGCAATCAACGACTTTATGATTAATAACTTTAGTTCCACACATTCACACGCACACTAAAAGTTGACATTTATGTATTTATGTTCTCAGCGTAAGTACAAGTTTCACCTTTCAGCGGCAAACGCGTAAGTAGTGAGAGCAAAGAGAAATTGAAACAGAGCTGCCGATTTGCGTAGATTGAACGACAAGTTTAAATTCACCGATGATTCCACCGGTTGAGAAAAGATTACATAGTTCAATTCAGTGCATGACTGTAATGCACGAAATTACTTTGATCTGTAATATTTTCTCAATCGGTGGAAACGTCGTTAATTAATTAAAATATCCGCAAGTTTTCAAAGTTATCGACGACTCTACCGAAGTTATCGACAACTCTACCGGTTGAGAAAAGATGAAAGACGCTCATATTTTCGATGCATTGCTGTCATACCACTGAGCTAAACTCTGTAATCTTTTCTCAATCGGTGGAATCTTCGGTGAATTTCAAAATGCCATTAAATCTTCGCAATTGAAAGGATCAAACGAATGAAAGGATACGACAATAATTATTGTAGTGATGTATTGCGAGTAAATAGTAATTATTAATTAACAGTTACTAACAGTGAATCAGCTCCCTGATCGTTTGCTTTACTTAAGTGATTCCAGGCGAAACTTTTCCAGATTTCAATCCGATGGATAGCGCCAATAGTCGCTATTCGGAAAAGTCGTGTTTTTGGCTTTTTAAACTGAAATCATAGATAAAACGCGTATTCCAATGACGTCAGCACCTGCGAAATTTTTTTATGGATTTTTTGAGCCCAAAACGAGCAAAATTAGTTAGAACTAAAGCCGTATATTATAAAATTGATTTCGCTCTAAGCTTAGTGAGTGAGAGTGAGTGCGAGTGATAATATGTCTATCTGCCTCACTCACTCTCATTGAGGCTTACGGGAATTTTTGTATTTCATAATTTTTGGCTTTATTTTTGAGTGTTTCAGCTTGAATAACTTTCAGAGTGTTTTTCTGAAGTATGCTCGCAGATGCTGACGTTCCTCGAATTTGTATTCTTAGCGTCAATTGCGTCTTAGTCGTCAATTTTAGCCATAAACTGTTGACTTTCTAAGCAGCGTGACGTGGTGTCCACGATTGGAACTAATCGACCCTGGAATCATCTTAAATCGAAAATATTGTGATTCCAAGACTCAGGGAAAAACTTTGTATAATCATGATGCATCTATTCCGACTTGCCGGTCTTGAAAAAGTATCACGTGAAAATGAAGGCGCTTTTGTTGTTACCGGCGAGCGGCATCATGTCACCTGAACGCTATACGCTTACGAAACTGCGTCTCTGTCGATACACTTTCTTGCCAACTATTTTGCCTTCATTGTAAGAGCTCTTCATCTTTGAGATTTTGAATGCTCCTTTACAGTATTAATTCCTCTCTCTAAGACTAAACGAGAGTAATTCGAGCCGTTGAAAAATGCTGCGTGAAAGAATTGTTTTTTTTTTTGGTTTTTTTTTTGTTTGTTTTGTTTCCTAGCAAGCTTTGGGATTTAGTTGTACTCGTAGCTGTAACCAGTTTTTACATTTAAAGTGAAACGGCTGCAGAATTCACTATTCATGGAGACAAAACTTTGTGACTCAAATAAAATTAACACAATAGTCATAATACAGGTAATTTTGTCGTGTTTATTCAATAAGACAAACAAAAGCTTTAAAAAAACAAAAACAAAAAAAAAAAAACAATATGTTTCATACATTATGAATATTCATAAACGCGATTAGTTCAAATCGTAAGGAATCGCTCCAGTTTTGTCATGGATTATTTCCGAGCGGAAATTCGTTGTAAATTGTCTAGGAAAATGATCTGAGAAAATGAGCCGATAATTCGAATTATAAAAGAGCATGAGCTTTTACTTGTAATTGTTCAAGTAATTGTACTTGTAATCAAATTTTGTAACTAATTTGAATAATGAAGTAGTTCGTATGACTGGCTCATTTCTTTAAAAGTTAGAGAAAAACTATAAACTGTTATTTACACAAAGTTGAGAGAATCAGGTTTGATCATGAGGCTCCGAGTAATTTTTAATTTTTAATCTCGAATTGATTTTTTAATGTTTTTAAGTTTTTTAAATTTAATACTTCAAAATTTTAAATCGTGAAAAAAAAGTCGTTGCTCAAACTGGGAAGAGGAATTTTCCGATTGGACAGGTCTGCTAAATTTGAAATATAGGTACATACAATCAACGCAAAAGCGGGAGAGCCCTCCTAGCGAAACATTTCTTTGGAAACTTTTGATACGGTAAATGAAAACTTGTGCATTACCTTCAGAGTCCTTAAACATTTATAGGCAATCAAAAATTTGAAAATTGTTTGAAATTGGCTGAGATATAGCAACGAAGGTATTTTCTGAAGATGGTACTTTCTTTTGGCGTCGATGGTACGTTACAAGTACTTGAGGTAAATCTTCGGCGATTAAAGCCAATTTCTGCCAGCAGAGCGTTCGATTAATGCCAACTTACAACTTAAAAATAACCATCTTTAGGAAAACGAGGTTAATTAATTGATTGTCATATCAAGAGTGCCTCTGCAAAATATCTCATCAATAAATTTAAAAACAAGGCTGAAACTACCAAACTGACAGAATATCGCAAATCGATTCTTGCATCGCAATGCGATATTCCCTATTTATGGTACTCTCAACCTTGTTCTCAAAGTTATTGACGAGATAGCTTGCCGAGACACTCTTAAGATGATAATTAATCAAGTAACTTGACGCTCCGTTTTCTTAAAGGTATAATGAGTTACTTTTAGCCTTAATCGAAGGGTAACGCTCTGTTGTCAAAAATTGGCTCTAATCGGCTGCAGATTCACCTCAAATATGATTCGGGCCGGTCAAAACGCGTACTATCTGCATATTAAAGATTGTCGCGAGATTTTCACGATCTAAGTTTCGCCTTCAAGGTTCTGGTTCGGCCACTCTTCATACTCCTCACACCTTGCAGGCGAGAGGCCAGTCCGGGCGGGGCGGGAAAGCCGTTACAGATCAGCCACTTACTCACACCCATGACTAAAAATGTGTAAAAGCTTCGCGACAATCTTTAATTCGTCGATAGTACGTACCATTAGGAGCGACGCATACATTTTTTCTTCGATTGTGTTCGCATTACTTACACTAAAAATTATTTTACTGCCTCTTTTTTCAGTGCATCGATGCTGCGTTTTTATTTTTATTTTCATAATAAACAGAGACGCGGCTTCGGTGGCAAAGCAAACGGAACCGGAACCGTGGGCATGTTTTCCCAATCACCCGGAAAGCGAGCTCCGTTGCTTTGATTACAGGAGAAAGACATTGTGCTCTGTTTGAAGAGCTCGTCGAGGAGTCTTGCACGCATCGGAGTCCATTCGACGGAATTGTAGTTCTCTTCAACTCCTTTGTCCTCGCTCGTCTCTTGATTTTCCCATCTGAAAAGCCAAAACATACAATTATTTAGAGAGCGAACGCCACAGAATGTTTCATTGACGAGCGGGAAATTTAAAGTACAGGAATCTGATTAGCTTAGATGCTCTATTTAACCCTTTAAAGACCAGGTTAGTTTACACGAACGTCACTTTTCCGTTTGTATAGGGAAGGTAGTTAACTGTTCGTACTCGGGGGAGTTGGAATTGCATATACGACGGATTAAAGGCGCCAGACGAAATCTCATCTTTTTATACTAAATTGAGAATCGTGTTTATTCAGAATCCTGATACTGGAAATAGACTAGAGGAGAAAACCGAGTATATTCGGGCTTGGTCCATAAGGGGTTAAAAGTGAACCATCATACATCTTATAGACGGTTTTAGTGCGAAGTTAACGGTTAGCCAACAACTACAACAATGCACTCATCGGTCGCCATCGGTTGTGATAAAACTCGCGGAGCGTTCCAAACTATCTCACTCACTCTCCAGTGACCCGCCATGTAGACCCATATGTCTCTTTCTAGTTTCAAAATTCGTATACAGGGCCTTGTTTTACAACATATTATTATCAAAATCGCGTTAAAGTGCCTCGAGAAATTCATTTCAGCCAAAAAATTTCATGAAAGATGTCTCTATGATATGCGAGTTTTGAAATTACAGTTAGATGGCAGTACATGGGGGTTACGTTAGAGCGAGAGAGACAAACTGTCTTTGTTTAGAACGCTCATCACCGGCTGCAGCCATTACTAAAACCCTCTTTTGGTAAACTTTGATTTTCCTGCTTCCAGTGGCGGCTCGTGCAATGTGGCAACAATGTATTCTCTCCGTTTAAACCTAGGTAAAACAATCGAATTCAGAAAGTGCATTCGCTCCCCCAAGATATCGATACTTTTGCATATGTTTAAATGGCCAATAAGCATGGTTGTCAAATTGCACAAGCTGCCAATGCCTGCTTCCCACTAAAGCAGTCTGTATAGACCGAGTATAGAGTAGTGGCACGGTGTAGAGTGCAATTTGCCAACGTTGTAATGTGTCCATTTAAACCCATATGTAAAAGGTCGAATGAGAAGGTGTTCCCCAAACACCTAATAGTACTTACATTAATTTGAGTGGCTTCAAATGGCCACAAGACAACGTTGTCAATTGCACGCTACGCCACTAAAGACTAAAACAGTCCTATAGATAGACTAAAACAGTCCCCTACTCAAATAGCCTACCGAAGCTAATTTAACCTAACCTCTCCTCCAATAGATAGACTAAAACAGTCCTCTACTCAAATAGCCTACCTAAGCTAACCTTACCTAAACCTCGTTAATACGCACACTAGGAATAGTAAATAGAGGAAACGCTATAGTAATAATAAAAACCATATAGCCTTACTCTTTGAGCGATCTGAAAAAGGTATTGAGATTATTCAAAGTTATTGAACTTTTGCAGACTTCTAAGTTGACAGCCGGATAGTAGTGGACATAGTTGACGCACATCTCATCAGTGATGGATTCTCCACCAACAGTCATGTTTTTACGATCGAGCGTATGGTAAATGCACTCGGTGATCAAAGCATCGCCCTGTAGAAGAAAAGTAAATCACACAAATTACACTGTTGAGGCTTGTATTTCACAAACTGTTCTCCTTATTAAAAGAGCATGAGCGCCCGGAGAAAAATTTCCAAGGGAGCGGGGGGATTGTTGAACCTCAATGGAAGGTCTAGGAGACCCCCCCCCCCCCCCCCCCCAGGGGAAAAGGGAATTTTTTTTTTTTTTTTTTTTCATTCAAATGGTGTACAATTACAAGTATTAAGCCATACATATGTACATGGTAGGTGTATTAAATAATAGTAATAATTTTGACGTTTGATATAATGGATAAAGGGACAGCAGACGCAAATGATACCAAGGACAATGTTTTATTGTACTATTCCTTGCAAAAAATGAGTTGAAATCAAAAACTAAACAAATAATGAAGTTTTTTAACTATTACTCCTTTGATTACCATTGCATTTTCTTTTTTCCTTTAATTTTTGTTACCGTGAAATTTTGACTTTTTTGAATTCCGGGGGAGGGGCTTTGCCCCTCGGTGCGGGCGCCTATGTAAAAGAGTTTATGTATTCGGTAAAATTGAGTCAGAATATGCTGATATTTCACTTGCCCTGCTTAGTACTTATCACTTTCGCTCACCGTATGTCCGATATGAGGGACGCAATTTTATAAGGGAGCCTTATGGAAATTAGAAAAAATTGACTCGCGGCACTTGAAATCATAAGAGAAGAGTTCGTTTAATTTAATGGCGTAGGTTTCAGATCACAGTGACTTTTTTTTCTCAATTCGTGTGCGGAAGGGTTATTCACAAATGATCCGGCTGGTTGAGAATCAATACCCTCCAGAGCACCGGACCAAAACGGACTGTATAACCGTGGCCCAGACCAATTATAGCTGCAACTTTTGACTGGAAATGTTGGTTTTTTTTTTTACCAAAGTGTAAAGAAATGAAGCAATGCAAGTTTCAGCTGTATTTTTGCGGAATCGGTTTTTCGCACATTTGTCATCAATTCGTGAACTACCCGCGTATACGGACTAAGTTAATAATTCAATAATTTTGAAACAAAATTTGAACAGGAAGAGCTTCTTTTCTCCGATTTTCTCTTTCTTTTATCATAAGGTGTTGTAGAATCGAATCGCTCCGAAGCGGTCCACGAGAACGTGAGCCGGTTCGGAGCAAACCTAAAGGCCGTGTGAGCTTGAAGTGAACCGAAAACCGGCTTTTTTAAAAATGGGGCATTTGCAAGGGTCTGACATTTTGTGTTTTTTTTTTTTTATATATAAAGAAAATGATAGTACTTGATGAGCTGAGAACAATGGTACCTTTGGGTTTTTCTTGAGTTTCTCGGTTTCGGAGATACATACGAGTAAAGTTGTAAAAAATCGTGTGCGTAGTGACGTCACTACGCGGAATTCCCATTTAAAACAATGTATTTTGGGGCAAAATCTCATTTACGGAACAATGGGACTTAGTTAGAAACCAAAGGCATCTTTGTTCTCAGCTCATCAAGTACTTTCATTTTCTTTATAAAAAATATAACATTTCAGACCCTTGCAACTGCCCCATTGTGAGCTACGAACCGAACCCAAACCTAATTTTGCTACGGTCCGATGACAAAGTCACCTTGAAATGATTATAAAAGGAGTATGTAACCCCATGTCTATACTTCCAAAACCATTATAAAATACCATTATAATAA
>VMOF01000379.1:40957057-41103833 GCA_011764245.1 Trialeurodes vaporariorum | reverse complement strand
GCCAGGCTAGTTCAAAAGAACACCACAATAGAGGGTTTTAGTAATGGCGACTGCCGGTGGTGAGCGTTCCAAACAAAGCCAGTTTGTTTCTCTCGCTCACGCGTATGACCCCCATCTACTGCCATCTCACTCTAATTTCAAAAATCGTGTATTGAGACCTATTTTGTGAAATTTTATGGCAGAAATGAAGTTCTCGAGGTATTTTAACGCGATTTTGATAATAATATGTTGTAAAACAAGGGCCTGTATAGGAATTTCGAAAGTAGAAAGAGATGGATATACATGGGGGTCAAGGGAGAGTGAGTGAGATAGTTTGGAACGCATCGCGAGTTTTATCACAACCGATTGCGACCGATGAGTGCACTGCTGTTGTTGTTGGCTAACCGTTGACTTCGCAATAAAACCGTTTATTCCGCTTTTGTAGGGGAGGTAGTTAATAGTTCGTACTCCGTGGAGTTGGAATTGCCTATACGATGAATTGAAGGCGTTCGACACTGAACCTTATCTTGCAAGTGTTCATAATCCCGATTATCCGGAATGAAGACTGAAACAATGTGAAATATATAGTAGAGGAGAAAAACGAGTATACTCGGGCCAGTGTTGCCAAGTTGGGGTGAAAAAGCCTTAAGTTTTACATTGATTTAGATGGGGACGATACGGCTTTTTACCCTCGATCTGGCAACACTGACTCGGGATTGGTCGATAAATGGTTAAAACCAAGAAATTATTACGAATTAAGAATTCCATACCTACGTCCTCAAAAATACTTATTCATGACTGGTTCCACGACTGTAACTGCCGAAATCTTTGTATGACAGATCACCCAAACGTTATTGTTGTTGTTGTGGAGTGGGCAAGAATTCGGGCGATACAAAGCTCAAAATACATCGTTTAGTCTATAAAATCTCGTTGATTCCGGTAGGTGTAGTCGTGCCGCTCGGCGCTCGTGCGGAACCAAGCCTAAATAAATATTCTCCAGGACGTAGAATTCACAATCGCAAAAAGGCCGCATTAATAACTTGGTTTAATGGCCAAAATTTCCGTTCAGAAATGCGCAAATGGGAAAATTACATTAAATCAGAATTTGCTTGGAATCAGAGGCAAAATGGGGCTCTTGCAAGCTTTTGCTGTACGGAAATGAATAGTCCATTCTGATGTAAAAACCAGCGAAAGTCACAAAAATCACGCTAAGAAAAACCGAAATTCAGTAATAAACCCACATAACTGCTACATTGGCAAGATCGTAATGGCGGATCAACGCAGGTATCATGGGAGATTCCTGTCTATTATCCCACTTTCTCTAGGGAATCACAGAGATATGTCTCAATTTAGATCGGAATCTCCCATGATCCCTGCGTCTCTCTGCGCCATTAAGCCCGATTCTGAGAGTGAATTTCGTGATTATTCAGTGCGCTCATCATTTTATAGGTTTTTATGTAAGAATCAACACTTCAAAAGTTTGCAAGAGCCCCATTAGGGTGAATAAACAAGAAGAAAAAAAAATAAAAAAAAGATTATCCAATTCTAAAATGCATCACTGGCGGAAAACGACGCAGCAAATGAAGGCGGCAAAAATAAAAGGTCATCAAATTCACAATTTTGAGGGGCGGCAATTCGCATAGGGCGGAAAAACTTCAATCTCCCCCTTCCCTCTCCGGGAACCTCGGCACGCCTCTATTCGTATACGTGTACTTAACTATACTTACAAAATGCAAGGCACGGCAAGGGGCCAAGAGCGAATCGATAGAAGACTATGAGCCATAAGCGCGGGAGTGCAAATGTAATATCCAAATATGTACATCTTTTAAATTTTTCTAAATTACAGCTGCCTGCGCAGTCGCCTAAGCTTAGGCATAGACGGTTTTAGTGCGGATTAAGTCAAGGGTTGGCCAACAATCACAATAATGCACTCATCGTTCGCAATCAGCCCTGACGTTAAAACTCGCGTAAGACAAAGACAAAAGCAAAAAAAATGTGCTAAATTAAATTGTGCGTATTCCTACATTCATTCTAGGATATAAATGTAGCGTCATCTTGGCTGTCGCATATTTTTTTAACAAACGGGATTTTAATTTTGCACTTTCTTTTTTTTATCCCCCCCCCCCCCACAGTGATATCCATCGAATTAATGTATATTGTAACTAACGATTATGCCTGACATCACTACAACGCTTTTACACTGAAAGAAATATCACTTCTTTAAAAACAAAGAAACACGTTTACTAGTGACAGTTTTCCTTGCGCGAAGTAAAGTTATGTTGCATGGAGGAGAATCACTGTTACAACAAGGAATATTTTATTCGTAGCAAGCAGCAGACATTTTCATTTGGTAAAAGGAATTCCCCCTTGGTCAATATTTCACTGTGCAGTTTCTTCAACACAAACGAAATACACCTTGGATTAAAAAAATAATTCTCTCAGTATATAAATAGCTGGTGGTATAATTTTATTCAAGGCAGAGTCGATGGTCATTTCTGAGGAGAAAATGATTTCGTCATTGCATCAACCCTACGAGCTAAAAAATTCGTAAAATAAGCTCATCCGCTATTTCATGAAAATTTTAATAGAATGCTTACCACTGCTGTGCATTCTGGGACGCAATAACCGGTGAGCGGGAAGTATGATTGTTGTGGAGGGATCGCCATTTTATTGGTGTACTCCAGGCCGAGTTCCATGACTCCCGCATCGTAGGGCCTTAAATTTGAAGTCACGATCAATTGAATTCCTGAGCTGTCGATAACATCTGTTGAGTAATTAAACAATTTGAAAAAGTAATTCGGTCAAGTCTGGAAGTTTAGAAAATCACATAAAAGTAATCAAGATTGCGCAACGGAATTAAATGGCTCAAGTATTTTAAAAAAAACAGTATTTCAACCTAGTAAGATGCGATTTAGACTAGGTATACTCATTTCTCTTTCTTCGGAAGAACTCGGAGCCTTTAGAGGCCACCTTCCGGGAGTCTCCTCAATTATGATCTCTGTACACTTTAACATAATTTCACAAAGGTAAAGGAACTTACCCCTGCGAAAGATCAACGAGGCAACAAGCGGTACACGCTACATGCGAGACCAAAGCTAATAGAAAAATGTGTGTAGTGTAGTTCATCCTACTGAAATATTGCACTACACGGAAAAATAGACAGCGGTAGAATTTACAATCTGCATAGCTATATGATTTTGGAGTCTGCAATCAAGTATGGTAAATTTCGCCAGATTATGGTAAAATGTACCAACTTGTTACCTTAATTTACCATAAGGTACGTTGCATTTACCATCAGTTGGAGGGCCTGCCCCCCCTCCCCAGTCAAGTCAGAGAGATAAATAGAGAGATTTTTTTTTTAAAATGCACGGCCAAAAAAAAAGCGGGTCACCCAAATTCTGGGAGGGCCTTGCTCCCCCAAGGAAAATCTGAAATGGCGCCCCTGTTTACCATATAAAGGTGAAATTTACCATACTTGCTTGCGGACGCCAAAAATCAGTTATTTAGTAGGAAATTCTACCAGTCTTTTTTTCCCGTGTACTCAAGAGTGGCTGCCTATTTGCTTCGTCCCTTGATAGCAGCTATGTGTATACCTGTAAGCCTATATAAGTGATGAAATACATGTATATACTTGAAAAATATTTAAGTTCCTAACCTGCTCTAAGCTCAGGGTTATGATAGTGCACTTCAAGCATGACGTATAAATTATAGTCTGGACCGCCAATTGGGAGACCTGCCTCCTGAGAAAAAACAAAAACAAATAAGTAAAAAGACAAAATTGTTTCTAGTTACAATATTCCTACAAGGTTTTCTAGTGCAGTGGCGAGGCGTGCGATTTGGCAACGTTCCTTTCTCCCATTTAGATACATTAGAAAGGTCGAAATACCTGGTCATCTCCGATGACTAAGGCGTTCGACTTTTTTGGTAAATTTAAATGGAGAAAATACATTGTAGCCAAATTTCACGCCTCGCCACTGCCCTAGTGTCATCAATCCTATCCCCTTCAGCAATAAGACTTGAATAAGGAAAATCGACTTTATGTTCATCATTACAACTCCTGTTCGTCAGTAACACGATTTTCTACTTAGCTTTTCATAGCAAACAGAGATATGTCTCATTTTAAGTAGGAATCTCCCATGATAACGGCGTCTTTTCGCCACTAAGCCCGATTCTGAGAGTGTGTTTCGTGATTTTTTATAGTGTACTCATCGTCATTTTTACAGGTTTTTATGCAAGAACCAACTCTTCAATCCTCTGCAACAAAAGTTTGCAAGAGCCCCATTATGGGCGGAAAAGATGTGCAGCCCATTTCCTCTTTTTGATCTCTTGAGTAAATCCGGTTTTCCTTGTTCTTAGCTTGTTTTTATAAGCTTTGACTGAAGATGAGCTGAAATAAGTAAATCATACAAAACAACACTTGAACTTCGTGATGACCGCAGAACAGTGGCGTAGCGTGCTATTTGGCAACGTCGTAGTTCGTCCATTAAACCCACGAAAAAGATCGAACCTGTGGGTGTTCGGCGAACACCTTCGCATTTGACCTTTTACAAGGGTTTAAATGGACACAGTACAACGTTGCCACATTGCACGCTACGCCACTGCCGCAGAACGAATTCATACCCATCATGAGTTCTAATCTAACAAGGAAAAAATGATAACAATAATTATTATATGTCGAGCTCACCTTCGGATATTGAAAAGGTGTTGCGCCCATTGCCCAAGCAGCTGTCACTTTTTTACAAACTTTGGTTTTATCGGGTCTCTGCGGCCCGGCACATAGGCCACTAAAATCGGGGATTTCTTCCTCTGGACCGGCCACGCAGTGAAATACTTCCATGTGATGCACAATCCCTTCACTATTTGGCTCAATGACTGCCTCGTACTGTTCAAAACATATCATTTATGACTATGAAAGGATTTTGCATTAAAAAAAAAAAATTGAAGGAGATTTAACCCTTTAAGGACCAGGTTTGTTCAAGAGAACACCACTCCTCCCTTTCTACAGGGAAGGTAGTTAACTGTTCGTACTTGATGGAGTTGGAATTGCCTGTACGAAAAATTGAAGGCGCCCGACGAGACTTCATCCATGGTAGTGTTTCCGTCTATATTTGCGTTTATCCGGAATGAATACTGAATCAATGTGAAATAGACTAGAAGAGAAAAACGAGTAATCTGCAGAAGTATAATACTATTGTCATTTAGAAAATGCTTCGAACCATTAAGTCCGGCCTCGGTGCGTTTGAAGCAACATCTTTGTGAATATGACTGATTTAAATCAATATTTTCAATAATTTTACAATCAATTGATTCACCCAAGATCTATTAATAACAGATCACACATGCGCCGAGGGCTGTGGATTTCGTCATCTGCGCAGGTTGTCTTGACTACGCAAATAAGGTGGATCCAATTTTGCCTGCTCTGCTTTTGCGTTGGCGGCAACTTGCGCAGAAGACGGAAACACACTCCTCCACGCATGTGTATATAAAGAGCTAATAATGGCAAACTCTTTCAAAGAGACCTCTAACAGGTGTCGATCAGCAAACTCAGTAAAATATTACACCGTTGGAAATTCTATGGCACTGCAATGTATGACATAGACTAACGTCCCTCGGAATGTAGAAAAAAAACAAAAAAACATATTTTATTAAAAGTCTTTGTAAACAAAGGTGTCAAATCACATCCAATTCGGTGCTTTTGGCGGCTATGAATTCACTTGCCATAACTCTCTACATACTCTATAGGGAGGGACTCTCATTGGCGGGTCCAGCCCTCGCGAACGGGGGGGGGCAAACTTGGGATTTTAGCCCCCCTCCCGGGTGATCCCCCTTTTCTTTTCTCTCTCTTTCTTTCCTACTTCCTTCCCTCCCTTTTTTCACTCTGTTTTGCTGAACGGGGGGGGGGGGAGATCGCCCCCCCCGTAACCAACAATGGGGACTCGCTACTTGTAACCACACGGAAAAAAAAACTACGGTGAAAATAACCATACGGATACCTGATTTTGGCACCTGCTAGATGTTATGGTAATGTTAACCAGAAGTATACTATGTTTGACTAGGTACTGGGGTGATGTTACCTGATTTCATGTTGAATTTGCTCAAAGTATCGGTAAATGTACCATACTTCTGGTCAAGTTTACCATAACATCTAGCAGGTGCCAAAATCAGGTATCCGTATGGTTATTTTCACTAATCTTTTTTTCCGTGCAATAAACTCCACTGCTCACCGATGATGGCTCCGCTACTTATCAGAACCCAATACAATTTGGCAACGTTGCAGTTCGTCCATTTGAAGCCGTGAAAAAGATCGAACCTGTGGGTGTTCGGTGAACACCTTCGCATTCGACCTTTTACATGGGTTTAAATGGACACAGTACAACATTGCCAAATTGCACGCTACGCCGCCGCGCCACTGCTCTACAGTAACCGCACTGCAGTTCAATAAATCTCAATTTCCTTACTTGAATTATATGATGCTTCCGCTTCAATTCCGGTGGTAGTTGATGTACAGTGCACCAGTAGGTTGTCTCCACGTTCGGCACTTTAACGCGATCGTTTAAAATTCTCACGGGCCATGCTCCCGACTCCAATTCCAAGTCTGCGTTGACGTTCTTCAAAAGTTGAATCCGCTGCATACCCGTTTTTTCGGCCTCTTCGATCGAAAGTCCGTCCAGTTTGTACAAAAGGCTCGACCCTCTCACCCATACAATATGCGTCGTCCCTTCCTAAAGTAAAACCAAGCTAAGCTTAACCCTTTTTAACAACCAGATTCAGGTTACCAGAATAAATCAGAGCTTTCCACTCGCTCTTTATAGTGGGTAGTTAACAGTGGCGTCGCGTGCAATTTGGCAACAATGTATCCACTCCATTTAAACTCATGTAAAATATCTAATTCAGGGGTGCACAGTGCACACGAAAAATTCGATACATTTAATGAGTTTAAATGGAGCAGTTGCATTGTTGCCAGATGGCACGCGACGCCCCTGGTAGTTAACCCTCGAGTGGTCGCGTGCAGATGACATACGTCATCCAGCTACTTGTTTTTGCGTGTATTTTCGTGAATTTTGAATTTTCAAAGCTGAGATTTTCAGTAGCTGCTCTTCTTGGATGGGACAAGATGGTTCCGAAGTTTTCTTTTCTTTTTTTCTTTCAAAACCTGGAAGTTAGGTACTGAACGTCAAAGTGGCTAGATGACGATTTTCATCCAAGCGAACACATCCAAAAACATTTTTTTCAAGTTCAAAAATTCTGAAATTTGAACTTGAATATACATCCTCCCAGAGAAACAAGAAAAAAGTATAATTCTTTGAAATCATCGTTAGAAATTTTGAGCCTAAAATATTGGTATTTTCAAAAGTGGCAAAATCTGAATTTCCCATTTTTCAGTTTTTCGCCATTTGCAAAAAATGGGTCGGAATTTTTGAAATTTCTGTCATTCAAGTTACTGAGGAGGGTTTTTCCTATCGATTGAGTATACATACATGCATTTTCAGACTTAAATTGGCAGACTTTTGGCCATTTTTAAAAGTGGATGACGTATGCCATCCACGCGACGCGACGTTTCGTGTCACTAATGCGAGCGCGCCCACTCGAGGGTTAAATAATCGTACTCCGCTGTGTTCATTTTGCATATTCCGGTACTTGAAGGCACTCTAACGAAACCTCATTTTACATTTCGAAGAGTCCAGCGGAAATACGATAGATGTCACAAAAATTCAAATTAAAGTTTTCATAGTGAACCAACGGGTTACAAAATTACAATTTGACTAAAGATCTGCAGAAGGGCAAAAATAAATCAATTTTGGTGGATGAAGATTGAAGATACGTGGACTCTGACCTTTACAAAATTACAATTTGAATAAAAATCTGCAGAAGGGCAAAAAAAAAATCAATTTTGGTGGATGAAGATTGAAGATACGTGGACTCTGACATTTACAAAATTTCAATTTGAATAAAGATCTGCAGAAGGGCAAAAAAAAATCAATTTTGGTGGATGAAGATTGAAGATACGTGGACTCTGACATTTACAAAATTACAATTTGAATAAAGATCTGCAGAAGGGCAAAAAAAAAATCAATTTTGGTGGATGAAGATTGAAGATACGTGGACTCTGACATTTACAAAATTACAATTTGAATAAAGATCTGCAGAAGGGCAAAAAAAAAAAATCAATTTTGGTGGATGAAGATTGAAGATACGTGGACTCTGCCCTTTCAACGTCCTTTTCCACTTTCCTACAATATAAAAACAAAAATGGGGGTTTGTGACATTTATTATTGTTATTTGTTCTTCCCCTGGACTCCTCAATGTTAACAATGTCGAGTAGCTTCCATAGGCGTAGCTAGGAAATTTTTCTAACACCATCACATGAAGATTACCATCTATAATCATCACCGAGTTTAAGACGATACACATGCGATTGTGAGAAGCAGGGCTGCCGTTTTGCGTATAATCAATGTTATTTTTCAATTCACCGATGATTCCATCGGTTGAGAAAAGATTACACAGTTCAGTTCAGTGCATGACCGTAATAAACTAAAATACTCGCTTCTGTATTCTTTGCTCAGCTGGTGGAGTCGTCGATGACTTTAAAAAACTTGCGGATATTTTAATTAACCAACGGAGTTTCCACCGATTAAGAAAAAATTACAAATCAGAGTATTTTCGTGCATTACAGTCATACACTGAACTGAACTGTGTAATCTTTCCTCAACCGGTGGAATCATCAGTGAATAGAAAAGTAGCATTGATTATACGCAAGACGGCAGCCCTGGACTGACGAGACATTGAATTTCTACGCTTATAAGCTTAAGAACTGTTTTAGTCAACGCTTACAGAGAAAGATGAAAATAGGCATAAGCTTGGAGGCAGTCATAGTTTGCTTGATGGAGCTCGTATTAGGATATGAGACCAAGCTCAACTCTGATAATAATCTTTGAAATTTTTCTCACGTTATTTCGCATATTACCTACACAATCGAAATGAATTGAAATGAGTTTAAGCCTTCTCTTATCATTGAATGACACTCATAGGCGGAACTAGGAATTTTAATCGGGGGGGGGGGGGCTGAGCAGATCACATGGCAATAAATGGCTAAAAGTTTCTTGTTTCCAAAATTTTCTATTCCCCCTCCAGCCCCCCCCCAGACTGTTTTGGGCACACAAAGAAAGTACTTGGGTAAAATATTGTTAATACAGCAACTAAGCAAAAGTGGTTTTCAAAATCAAGAAAAGGAAATGTCTGACATTAGGTACTATATAAGAATACTTTTCCTTCGTGAAAAGAACTTTGAAAACAAATGCTCTTTTGATTTCAAATGAACTTGAACTCAATGATTGCAGTGAAAGTTATTGATTCTGTTTAAAACATAAATTAAATTATGTATCCAATTGGTTGTAAGTTGTTCTGAAACGTGGAATATAATGGAAGAGTGCATTGCAAGAAAAGGCGTTCTTGCGGAGACTTACCTCAATGATGTAATCCTCGGAATCACATGTATCAAATTTTCTCGTGAAGAAAAACAACACATTTTCACCTTCTCTCGCGAAATCAAAATTGAGGCAGTCGTTGTGTTTGTCGACATTAACTATGCCCTTTTCGTCGGTATGCGCATCCTAAAATATATAAAAAGTTTACGTATAAAAAATACAACGGTCATTCAACCAGTACAATCGATATCTTGTTGTCACTATAAAAAGTCGTATCAACAACTGTTCCCGCATACAAGCATATACGCGAGGTATCCATCTAAAGTGAAGGAGATTTGCAGCAGTAGCGCCATTTGGGGAGGAGGGGGCAACCCCCCCAGGATTTTCAAAAAGGCCGAAAAATCAAGTCAGATAGTGGCAGAAGAAAAAGTGGGGGAAGGGATGCGCCAATACTGAAACTTGGTTGAAAAGGAGGCACGAAAAAAAAAAAAAAAAAAAAAAAAAAAAAAAAAAAAAAAAAAAAAAAAAAAAGTAAACTCCGAGTGGAGGGCCTCCCCCCCCCCCCAGGAGAATCTGAAATGGCGCCACTGACTCGCGGGCTTTTTATATTCAAACTTAAAATCTTCATTTTAGGCTCAAATCTAAACTGAGAAAATGGGATTCTTGCTAACTTATGCTATCAGTGATTGAATAGTTAATTATTGGGTAAAATCCGGCAAAAATCACAACTATACACTTATGTTAGAACATTAAAAGAATTACAAAATTCGAAATTCACTCATGGACTCGCAGGGTAGTTAATGATCTATACCTTTACCTTGAGAATGTGTTTTTCTCTAAAGTATACATTCTCTCAGGGGAGTCATTTCGAATTCGGCTTGGGGGGATGTGATGATCCCCCCCCCCCCTCATCATTATAATTTTAGAGCCCTACACCCTGCATACCCTACATTTACGGCCCAAATTCCAACAAAACTCGTTTGAGACCATCAAATTTTAGTTCGTATGTTTTTTTCTTTACCTAAAAAAAAAAGGGTCTTCACTTCTTTACCCCCCCCCCTCAAATGACGCCACTGCATTCTCTTATACGCCCGTTCCGGCCTTCTCTTAGCAAGGTTTTCAATTAATTAATTGAGACAAGTCGCAGGGCGAGGGACCTTATAATCCGAGAGAAAATTTTCAGGAGAGCTATTTTTTAAAAAATAATTTTGAATTTAAGATTATCAGAACAATAGACTTTCAAACTACTGCATCTCGCGTACGTCTTAAGAAATTCTGGCGTTTTTTTTAATCAAAATGTTGGTATTTCACCTTTTTTTGTAAAGGTAAAATAATTTAATATAAAAACAACTTATTTCGTACAAGATCTAGGATATCTATGGGCGTTGTTTGAGCAAAAATGTTGGTAATTTATCCCTTTTTGCAGTAAGTATTATAATGACTTATTTCTGATGTCTGGAAGATAACGCCCATTTTCCTCCAGAGCTGCTGTTTTGCGTATAATTAATGAAATTTTTCAATTCACCGATGATTCCACCGGTTGAGACAAGATTACACAGTTCTATTCAATAAATGACTGTACAATGCACAAAAAAACTCACATCTGTAATCTTTTCTCAACCGGAGGAGTCATCGATGCCTTTAAAAAACTTGCGGATATTTTAAAAATTAAACAGCGATTGCACCGATTGAGAAAAGATTACTGATCAGAGTAATTTCGTGCAGTGCAGTCAATCACTGAACTGAACTGTGTAATCTTTTTTTAACCGGTGGAATCATACAATGGTGAAAACCGGTGAATTGAAAAATGTCATTAATTATACGCAAAACGGCAGCTCTGGAGGAAAAGGGACGTCATCTTCCAGACATCAGAAATAAGTCATTATAGTATTCACTGCAAAAAGGGATAAGTTACCAACATTTTTGCTCAAACAACGCCCGCAGATATCCTTGATCTTATACGAAATAAGTTGTCTTTATATTAAATTATTTTCAAAGTCTCAAATTTAAGGCTATTACTATATGTATAAATAGCTTCTCTATGTATAAATAGCCTGCGACGCTTCATAATTTTAGTCATTCGACGTAAATATAACTGATGATGTTCGGTCGAACCTCGAAGTGAACGCGCTCCTTGAAATCAATCCAAAAGAAACACATATCCGCATTTGTCAGTTCGCCGTAATCGGAAAACCCGATGCCGAACCATCCCTTAGCGCTGAGAGGAGTTTCGACGCCCAAAAAAACCTTCTGCTGAGCGTATTTGAGGGCCCAGCGGAGTGTCGCGTTGGAAGAACCATCCAAGGGCACTTGAAACGTTTTACTTTTACCGCATATCGGAGAAATCGAAATACTCATGGACAAGACGAAAGTTAGTACGGTCGCGAATTTAAACATGTCGACAGTGAAGACCCGCACGAGCGCTGCAGCTCCGGGGATCTTACTGACATCCCTCGGCATCCCTCCACGAAGACACTGCGAATGGTGCGAGGGATCGAAAAGCATTCATGGATTGTGAATCGCCGCCGCGCAGTAACCTCCCTCGAAAGCAATTCACGTCTTACTCTTTTACTCCCTCAGTCCCTTCGTCCCTTTGGCCATCTAACGGCAAATGGGACAAACGTCGGGCAAAACCAGGCAAATATGTATGGGTCATTACAACTTGACTGTCCCACCCGCAACATTTTAAAACTTTTCTGTTCATCCTTCATTTTTCAATTTTCAATTTGTTAGCAATCAAGGGGTGGTAATTGAGTGACCTCTTTCTTGTCCAATCTCCAAAAAAACAAAAACTTGATGTAAAAGAATCAAAATAATGTTTGATGTTAATTTATTGATGTTGCGGGTGAGACAGTTAAGCTGGATTGACCCGTATACCTGAATGAGGCTCTTGCAAACTTTTACTGTGAGCAAATGAAAAGTCCAATTTGATGTAAAAACCCAGCGAAAATCACGGAAATCACTTCAAAGAAAGTCTAAAATTCAGTAATAAAAACTCTAATAACTGTTGTAACGGCAAGTTTGTAATGGTGGCTCAACGCAACTATCATGGGAGATTCCTGTCAGTTATATCACTTTCTCTACGGAAACACAGAGATATGTCTGAATTTAGATAGGAATCTTTCGTGATACCTGCGTCTCTCCGCCAATAAGCCCGATTCTGAGAGTGAATTTTGTAATTTTTTCAGTGAACTCATCGTCATTTTTACAGGTTTTTATGCAAAAACTAACTCTTCAATCCCCCATAGCAAAAATTTGCAAGAGCCTCATTGCCATTTTGTGTATATTTAACCCTCTGAGGACCGGGTTAGTTCAAAAGGATGCTGCTCTTCCGTTTATGAAGGGAAGATAGTTAACTGTTCGTACTCGGGGGAGTTGGAATTGCCTATACGACGAACTGAAGGCGCCCAACCAAAATCTTATCTTGTAAGCGTGTTCTCATCGAATTTCGCGTTTAATCGGAATGAAACTTACATGCGAGTAACTGCTCGTCAGAAAAATCCACTGGCTGTCAAAATCATTGGTGATATGAAAACATCGAGTAGCTATTTATAACTATGCCTGCTTGCGCGGTGCTGAATTTGCCTATACTCAAAATTATTGGAGGGTAGAATAGGAACATACCTAAAACATCATTATTCACATTGTTCTCTCTCTCTCTCTCTCTCTCTCCCTCCCTCTCTCTCTCCCACCCTCTATCTCTCTCTCTCCCTTTTGGACAACCCTTAGTTTGCATATTTAGCCAATATTGAGTCAGATGCAGGATTACATTTTACATTTTTTAATTTTACATTTTACAATTTTTATAAACGTCTCGTGTCTTTTGTGGTTGCTTGGGCGTAATAAGGACTTGTCTCATCAGTCATCCTCGTCTTACGTCCTTGGCTTAAAGTTATACGGTAAGACTATTTAGTATTTGTCATTCGACATATATACTTCTGAATCTTAAAATAAAACTTAACGAAGCAGTCAATCACTCTTTCTTGTTTCCTTTTCCGGTAAGTAGCACTCTCCTTCCTTCATGTCTTCCGAAACCCTGTCTTTCAAAAATCATTTTATTCGAAACCCGTCAAAAAATAAATATTGTTCTTTCTCGTGCGTACAGAAATTTTTTCGCAACTTTGAGGCTTCATAACTTAGAAATGATGCGTTTCCGGACTATATACTTCATAAGATTTTTGTTTTTGTTATTTTTTGTTCGTCAGGACCTCCCCTCTGACCCCTAGAATTTTTCAAGAAAAAAAATAGAAACCCTATATTATAAGGGCTCTTTTTTCGAAATTGGTCCCAATTAGTCTGTTTGCATTCAAAAGCGAGAATAATTGTTTCCAACTTTCCTAGATAAGGTTTTCAGGATTCTGTCCTATTCCATAGGGTGTAACAAAATTCATGTGCCAAACTTCGGGAGCATATATAAGACTAAGACTTTTTTTCCATGAACATGAGTCTGAAAATACCCCTTATTTAAACTACGTACACGGTACACTACGTAGTACGTAGCCCCCCCCCCCCAAGTTTTAGAAAATTTACGATTTTTTGGAATAACGACCGCCAATTTAAACTAAAAGTCACGAAAATTGGTGTCTCGATCTAATTTTACGTGTAAAATCCATTGTTGATCTCGAGAAGTTCAGACATTAAGTCTGAGTATACTTTTCGGGCAATCTTGAACTTTTAACGGCACAAATTTTATGTCTTGGATTAAAATATTGACAAATAGTTACTAAAAGTAGATGAAAAAAACAAGAAAGATCTTCGAAAAAGTATTGGTCTCTTGCATTTTTTCGATACGATGCGTTTTCAAGCCAAAATAATTGCTGCACAATGTGGAAAAGTCGCAGCGCTTTTACTACGGCGGGAGTAGCGGGTTGCATACTTACTGCCACTCACCATGGTAAAAGCCCTGACTTTTCTGCCGTGTCACCGAAAAGAGCAGTAAGTCACAAATTTTCGAAATTGAGTTTTCTTCAAAATTCAATGTATTTAAGTCTGTAGAATCTATTGAACCTAAAGAAAGTTGGAAAACCCTCTCAACCTGGAAGGGAAAACGTCATTTTTTTTATAGTCGAAGACAAAATCTGTCGTTTTTGATCATCTCAACAATTTCAAACACCCTGAGTGATGTTTCTTGAAAGTTTCATGAAAAACGGAGGATTTTGAACTAATTAATTTTAGGTTTGAAACTTCACAGTCAGTTTTCTCAAAATGTCGATTTTGCACATACTGCTGTCTTCGGTACCACGGCAGTTTTCCTCTTTGCGCGACGCAGTTAAATGTGCGTAATTAAATTAATTTTATGCGGGAATTAACTTGAATTCCCAATTTGCATGAAATATGGTTCTAAATTGTGGACGCTATTTCAAAAAAAAAGAAGGAAAAAAAAACAAAAACAAAAAAAACCATAACTTTTTCAAAACTTTGGGGGGCTCTAGCTCAAAAGGGGGGCATATTCGGAGTTCGGACCCAAGTGCACAAGCGGAAAAGTCTTCTTTGGACTTCAAATATATGCTCCTGACGTCCAGCACATTAGTTTTGATATATCCTGTTTAATTAGGAATAGAGAAAGGGGTTTACCTCAAAAATTAGTCAATAACGACCAAAAATTAGAAAGTCTAAATTCCTTTCTTTGTTCTTTCTCTTCTATTTTCTTCCCTTTTTCGTGAATACGTTTGGCTGCCTTGAGTTGGACTGACGACACATCACACTACGACGACGATATAGTCCCGCAAGCGAGGTTTTAATAAAATCGGAAAAGCGGGAATGAGATGAGGACTCTTGAATTCCGGGATGAAATTCCTTCGATGCTCATGAAAACTGCTCCGGAATTTGCCAGCTACGCACGGAGTCACGATCTGCCCCTTCCCTCCCCTCCTTCTACCTTCCTCTCCCCCCTCCCCCCTACCTCCTTGACTAGCTCCCACACCCATCCCATCAGCAACGACCTCAGCTCCTACTCCATCTTTATTAAAATCATCTTCGGAAGTCGCGATCGCACACAAAACAGTTAAACTTACGTCTCGCGCTATATTCCACCTTCGCTTTTGCCACGAAGCGCGACGCGACAATCGTACAATAATTGAAATAATTCCATATCACTTTGCCTCTTTTAATGACGTGACGTTCGCGTGAATGATCGAATATCGTTTCTCTCCCATTCAAACTTTACCGCAATGAGAGTGCAGAGCTGCCGTTTTGCGTATAATTAATGGCATGTTTCTATTCATGCACCAATGATTTCGCCGGTTGAGAAAAGATTACACAGTTCAGTTCGATGTATGACTGTACTGCACAACAAAACTCTAATCTGTAATCTTTCCTCAATCGGTGCTATCGCCGTCTTATCCCTTAACTGCATGATTTTTTTTTTTTTTCAATAAAATAATTTTTTTTCAGTACAATTTTGATTCTTGAGACAGGGAAAAATAGTGAAAAAATTCTTTCCATTATATTTCAATGGTAAAGAGCCTGAATATTAATTGTTCCAAATATGGCCTTACCCAAGTTTAGGTATCCATGCAACTGAAAATAAAGTTTTCAGGCTTAAAAAAAAAAAAAAAATGAAAGTAGTAAAAAATAAGCTAGTAAGTTTCAATAGTTGTTTTTTTTGTATATGGTACCCCTGCGTTACTCCCAAACATAACAATGAAAATCGGAAAATCTCTATCAGATTTTCAGTGAGCTATTTTCAACCTCTCTGCACGTTCTCTATGCTGTGCTGCGCTCTCTAGGACAAAATCGACAATTCTTACTCGCTTAGTATCTGTTCTACATGTGACCCACCATGCAGCGACAGTACAACTCAAGTCCCCTACTTTTATATAAGGCTTCAAAGTAATTGTTTCAGATCTGGGCTCATCTGCAGTTAAGGGTATTAAATTATCTTCAAGTTTTTTTAAAGTCATCGAAGACTCCAACGGTTGAGAAAAGATTACAGATGCGATTGTTTTCACGAATTACAGTCATAAACTGAACTGAACTGTGCGATCTTTTCTCAACCGGTGAAATCATCGGTGAATTGAAAAATGTCATTAATGCGACGAAAAACGGCAGCTCTGTGAGAGTGTCGATTATTTGAGCTCTCTAAGTATCCATTTATTGCTATATCGCAGATTTGGGGGGGGGGGCAGAAAAAACGATTTGTAAGCGCTGACAAAACCTTCAGTTAGAAAGTGCCTTTAAGCAAAAAAAAAAACTTTAGTAGAGCTAACCACATGGGCGGAGACAGCAATTTGGCAACTGTGGATTCTTTCCATTTAAATGTATGAGAATCAATCGATTATTGAGGGGCCATGGCCCTATTTCTAATCGATTGTTTCTCATACATTCAAATGGGAAGAATGCGCAGTTGCCAAAGCGCTGGCTCCGCCCCTGACTAACCAAATTGCTAATGCAAATTACTTTTGAAAACTAAAAGTAATTTGCATTACTCTGAAACAGTTTTATGTCTCGGCTTCTTAAATTGGTTCATACCTTTTCGCTCCCTCACCTCAGCTATTATTATATGACCTACTCCATTTCTCGGTGATAGGGCCCAGTTTTGGTCTAGAGGTAGTTTCAGACGTGTAGGCGCACCTAGATCGATAATCTTTGAAAATTGTCAACATTATTTCTGATATTACTCGGTGGTAATGAATGAAAATGAAATAGAGTGTTCACTTTTCAATAAGGAACATTTTAAAAGCAAACGAAGAAAGCCAGAGGCAAGTTCTGGTTTGATTTGAAGGAACTAAAGTTGAAAATTTGACAAAGATTATAGTTCAGGTGCGCCTACACTTCTGAAACATGCTCTGTAATGTCTTTGTTTACTCCTAACTAAAGAGATTATACATGGGTGAATCGAATATTTGGTTGGCTATACTATGTAAAGTTTTTTGTTGGGTCATTTGCCACCCAAGGTTGGGTCATTTGCCACCAAAGGTTTTGTCAGCCTTACCAAAGCAGTTCTCTCTGTTTTTCTCTGTGTAGGTTCATGAGAAGGAGGAATCGACAAATTACAGTTAAATAAAAAAAACCTCACCCTTTCGTTTCTTATGGGGAAGATAGTTAACTGTTCGTACTCGGGGGAGTTGGCTGTGCCTATACGACGAATTGAAGGCGCTCCAAGAAACCTTATCTTTGTAGGTGTTTTCATCGATAACTAGGTTAGTTCAAAAGGACGTCACTCTTCCGTTTGTCTAGAGAAGGTAGTTAACTGTTCGTACTCAAGGGAGTTGGTATTGCCTATACGACGAATTGAAGGCGCCCGGAGAAAACTTATCTTGTAAGTAGTGTGTTTTCATCGAAAGCCAAGTTTATCTGGAATGAAGACTGAAACAATAAGTGAAAAAGACTAGAGTAGGAAAATGAGGGCTTGCGGCCCATAAATGGAGGTTAGAAAAGGGAGAGGTTGGGGGCGGGGAATTCTAGAACGCTCCCCATGCGACGCAGTTGATGTAAACTTCTCTCGCATCCTCTCTTTACATTTTTTTACTTCCTCAATATAATGAGTTTCATTCAGTTCAACCACATGCGTTCTCTCGATAATTTTTCTTTATTATCCCTAAAATAACATCACGATGTTATCAGGAGGAGTGATAGGCTAAAATTTAACTGTTGAAGTGCCTGTCTTCTTCAGGAACAGCCACTACCTATCACATCCGGCTGTCGTGGTGATATAAAAAAAAAAAAAACCTTAGTCAAGTCAGGGATAAACCAATGAGCTATAACTTTAGAGTGGCACATCAAGGAACGTTCCCCTGGTTCATTGTTGTCACCTACGGCGCCGCCATCTTGCCGTAAAAATCGATTTTGAGGTCGAATTTTGTAGGTAGTTTCCGGTCGTTCCGTAAACAAACTCGGGCATCGCCGGAAACGACTTGGAAACTACTTACAAAACTTAACCTCAAACCTTGGAATCTGCCGTCCAAATTTCGCTTTTTCCCGGGATTCCTTCTACCCTGTGTGGCACAAGGTGGACCAATCCGCTGCCACTCTAAAGTTATAGCTCATTGGGATAAACATAAAACCGAACATAACCTCTTAATCCAAACTTACTACTTTATATAAATCGAGATCGAAGATGGATGAAACACCTTTTAATGGACATCATTTTGACAACAGTATGGTAGAAGACCAAAAAAAAGCTTCAAATAACTTACAAAATTGGAAATATCGTGCAACATTCATTCACATTCAAAATGGCGTCGGTTTGTTCGTCACCAGTTTTACCAAAGATTATACCCGAAAAAGATTATCAATTTAAGTTTTGATGCAACTGTTGAGCAGGCTGATGACTTGTCAGCATTTTTGGTGAACATGCGAAATACCGCAAGTTTTCCTAAAGGGTCTTATTTTGCACTCCGTCTATGTGATATAATGCCTTTGATTATACCCAGCTACCTTAACGAATTGGCTCAAATGGAAGAAAAACGGTAGCCGATTGTTTTGACATGAGTTTAGTTTAAAAATTAGAAAAAAGGTAGTTCGATTTTTCAGAGGCGTCGAGAGGGAGCCCCGCGGATCCATGCTTGTAAATGAAGACGTTGAAAAATAGTCTCACGAAAAGTAAATTCTGCCTCACCGAGCTCTAATTTACTCGCAGACACAGTTTCTTCAGAAAGAATGACGACCGTGAGCTTGAACATAAAATCAGCGATGATGATTGAAAAATGTGTAAAAGTGGCGATCCATTTGCATCGTACAGAAAATGCATTAGAGGCCGGTTTGAGAGGGAGAGGGGAGCTTGACGAGGGAAGGGGGGGAGAGAAATAAAAAAAAATTAAAAATTGAATGGGTGATAACTTGCAAAGAGGTAATTTGCGAATAGGAGTATAAAAAGCTGAGGGGATCATCTCATCCGAACAAGTTTGCTCATCACATTCATCACAGAAACAGCAAGCGACACCTCGCCCAACACTCGTAAAAATGGAATTCTCCAGCATCTTGAAATTCTTCGCCTTCCTTCTGGTCGCCTGTCTCTCCGTCTGTAACGTAAGTAGACAGATTATCACAGTGAAATGTATCCCGTTTGTATTAGGACCAAAGCAGAGTCAATAGAAACCATATTCTACAGCTGGTACAGCTAACTTGCCTACGTCGAAATAGGGTACCTAATACACTTTCTTTTCTTTTCGGGGTCGAAACTAAACAACGTCTATAAGAAGTGAGCAGCTAATTGCAGAAACCAAAGTAGTCCATACGCAAAACTGAATTTTACAGGAGAAACAAAAAATTGTTTCAAAGCCAAATATAGGCTGTTATAAAAAATTTCAACAAATATTTCTTCTACTTTTTTGGCAGTCTTACAAAGTAGACAAATGTTTCTTTACATTTTTAAATCCACCCTACTTGACTTTAAAACAGTTTTTTGGTACCTCCAAAGAAATTCCGTATTGTGGACTACTTTATTTGGTTTCTGCATTTATCGGTTCAAGTGGTTCCTACCTACTTTGCGTTGGATGCTGTCAGCATCCATTAAGGTGATTCTATACATGGCAAAACTCCCGGAAATTAGGAAAGAATTGAGTACACGCAGTAGTGAAAACTGGCGAAGAAAAACGCAGGATGAAAAATTAGGGAAATAGAAAAGAAAAAGCCATAATTTAGAAATATGGCAAGCGCTATCTAGTCGTGATGAGTTGACATAGAAATCACCGTCGAAAAATCGCGACAAAATCGCAACCATAATCGCCGATTTTTTCGTGATTTTGCCTTATTTTCCGACGATTTGATCTGCATGAAAATTCACCTTATTCGGCTATATTCCATTCTTTTGAAATTTTTGCAAGGAAAAATCGAGAAACAGTCGCGAAAAATTTTCGATTTTTAAAGCTCCTTCATTTATGTGGCTATGCATTTAGAGCAAAGAAATTATGAAAAAAAAAAAAACATGTCGCGACTTTTCACAGAAAAAAATAGTTCTTTTTAAAGCGCCTTCATTTAAGCGGTTATATGCATTTAGTGCGAACAAATTAGGAAAAAAAACATGTTGTGACTATTCCCCGAAAAAATAGCTATTTTCAAAGCACGTCAAATAATCGGCTATGCATTTAGTGCGAACAAATTATGAAACAAAATACGTCACGACTTTTCCCCCGAAAAAATCGCGATTTTTAAAACTCCTTTACATAGGTGATTATGCATCAATTGCGAGCAAATTATAAAAAAAATGCGTCACGACTTTTCCCTGAAAAAAATCTCTATTTTTAAAGCGCCTTCAAGTTAATCGTTATGCATTTTGTGCGGACAAATATATATATATATTTGAAAAAAAAAACAAAAACAAAAAAAACCCCAAAAAAATTGAGATTTTTTCTCGAAAAAGTTGCGATATTTTGTAGTGCTTTCAAATGGGCGGTTTTGCAATGAGCGTGGTATAAATTATGACCAAATGAGTTGCAGAAAAGCCTCGAAAAAATCGAGATTCATCGTGGTTCCTATAGCTGAGTGGGGAAAAATTACGACAAATCCGCAACTTTTACGGGAAAAATCATGATTTTGTCATGATTTGTTGCAGCTCGAAAAAATCGCGGCACATCGACGATTTTCTTCCGACTTCTGGCGATTTAGCAGTGATTTGTGCTACTTGAGGTCTCAATTATTTGTCAGCTACTATCATATTAAAACTACCCTGGTAAACATAATCTGCAGACCGCATGACGTTTGAAACCTGACATCATAAGACATCAGTGCGACGCGACATCATATGACATCAGTGCTACAACATCATGAGGGATTTGAGCCTGACGTCAAGCTAATGTCATGTTGATGTCAGGTTTAACTGATTATGTCACACGTAACTTTAACTGATTATGTTTACAGAGTAGTTCCAGGTTAAACCATCTCACCCATGTGTGCATCCATCAAATGGAACAAATTACTAACTATTTTTTTTCACCCGCCCTTCTGAGCAGGTTGAATCATGTTCCGCCCCTGGTGGTCGTAAAATAGAAGCCACTAACAATGCTTACCTCGACTGTTTGGGTGGATGTAAGGGAGGCAAACCTTCAGAACAACATGCCAATGGAGCAATGGGAGAGAGGGACTGCATGGACCATTGCTGGGACCGCCACATGAAAGCATAAATGGATACTGGAAGTGAATCAAACACACCTGCTTTGAGATTTTGAAACTAAGAAACCGACGATAGCAAAGTTGCCGCAGTCAATCATGAGTCGAATTGAATTCTTTACTTGTTGTTCGCGCGTCTGTCATCTGCGAAAATTGTGAAAGAGAACAAATATAAATGGGTTAAAAAGAGATGACTGCCTCTGGTGTTTTCCTTTTTCTAACCCTACCTTTCGCTCTCCTCCACAGTTAGCATAAAAAACGACATAATGTGTCCGCTACATTCACCATCCATCAGTGTTGATTCCATTACCTAATTTTTAAAGAATTAGAATAATTCTACGCCTACAGCTTCACTTCATCATTGCTATTTTATGTATTTTGAGACCAGTGGCGTCGCGTGCAATTTGGCAACAATGTATTCTATTCATTTAATTTCATGTAAAATATCGAATTCAGGGGGTGCACAGTGCACACGGAAAATTCGATATATTTAATGAGTTTCAACGGAGCAGTTGTATTGTTGCCAGATAGCACGCAACGCCACTGTTTGAGACGCTGATTTCTAAAATGCTATCAGTTTTCATTAAACTGGCCTCCATTTTACGTAAATTCGAAATTACGTCTTCTTGGCAAAACATTCGAAATTCTGGAAAAAGTATGAGTTTTGAGTAAAACTAAGGCCGAATTTGAAATCAGCGGGCCAAAACACATGAGAAATATCGCAAGAGGGGTGAGAAAGAGGTATCTTATGATGAGAAAGACAATTAAGTATAAGACATGGAAAAATTTGAACGAACTCATAAAACAGACCAGCTTTTTTCGATCCCAGGGAATTTCGATTACATATAGTATTGGAGAGTATTTACATTACATACAGAGTATTTACATATTTACAAAAGTACATTTTTCAGGAAACGAATGCTTATAAATATTTGTCCCTGGCAGGTGCTGTCCTTGGTTTGAATTTCACGTTCAACGTCTTAAAGGGTCGCAGGACAAGACTGAAAGCTACCCTCAAATCATTCAAATCGCCATCCGACTCCACTGTGAAGTTGCGTAGAATGTAGGAGAGAACAACTTTTTCTTCCAACATTGCAAACTTTTGTCCTGCAAAAAAAAAAAAAAAAAAAAAATCGATATCTCATAGTTTGACGCTTGAATAAAATTTATGGTTGTAAAAATGTAAAAAAATAACAACAGCAGCTGACATTTGAAAGTGGGTGAGGTTTGTTTGGGGGGGGGTATTCGATGGGAAGGGGTAAAGGGGTAGAGCTTTATTTCATCGTCAAAAGGGGAGGGGGACAGGGAAAATAACTCTGTGCGGTAAAATGGCCCTATGATTACACCAGTAAAGGTTTTAGTATTTTTTAGTGACGCGTGAGTCTATTTCACATTGTTTCAGTCTTCATTCCGAATGAAGGCGATTCTAGATGAAAACACTACAACAGGTCTCGTCTGGTGCCTTCAAATTGTCGTATAGGCAATTCCAACTCCCCCGAGTACGAACAGTTACCTACCTTCCCTATATAAACGGAAGAGTGGCGTTCTTTTGAGCTAACCTCGCCTTCAATTCGTCGTATAGGCAATTCCAACTCCCCCGAGTACGAACAGTTAACTACCTTAAATTAAAAAGCGGAAGAGTGGCGTTCTTTTGAACTAACCTCGCCTTCAATTCGTCGTATAGGCAATTCCAACTCCACCGAGTACGAACAGTTAACTATCTTCCCTGTATCAACGGAGGAGTGGTGTTCTCTTGAACTAACCTCGCCCTTAGAGGGTTAAACCAGAGACTAACTCCTTTAATTGATTTAATTTTTAAAGGCGTCTATTGAACGATATTTGTGTTTATGCTCAGGCTCAAGAACGACTGATTTATAACTTCGTGCTTTAAATTTAATGAAATGCGATACATACCAATGCAGCTCCTGGATCCTGCAGCAAATGGGACGTATGCAAAAGGATGTCGACCGATGCAATTTTCCGGAGAGAACCGATCGGGGTCGAATTTTTCCGGGTCAGGAAAATACTTTGGATCACGATGTAACGAACTCAGATCAAGTAACATTACGGTTCCTGCTGGCACTACATAGTTGTCTCCTGAAGAAAAAAACGAGAGAGAAAAATCACGACTTGCGATCTGCGGTGTATCGATGTACCCTCCATTAAAACCTTTAGGAATGAATCGATCGGGAGTTAAATAGAATCGATAAGTAATTGACACTTTTAAAATGTCTCAAAAAAGAGAAGAAAAGATTTTTTTTTTCTTTTTTTGTGGCGAAAAGTTGCGCAAATGTACGTGCGTCAAAACATGTAATCTTTGATAAAACACCCAAGATCAAACCCGCGGAACAGCAAACAGGCGTGCTCTGCCAAACGGTTGTGGCCAATGAGGCTCTTGCTACTTTTTCCATAAGCAAATAAATAGTCCAATCTTACGCAAAGACCAGCAAAAATCACGAAAATCACATTAAAAATTTCTAAAATTCAGTAATAAACTCACATAACTGCAGCAGCAAGTCGTGAAAATTGACAACGATGCACTCCCTCCATTTAAACTTACTGAAATAATCGAATGGTTCGGTCATCGGCGATGACCGGATGTTTCGACCTTTCTAATGTTTTTAGAGGGGAAACAAGAAACGTTGACAAACTGCACGCCTCGCCACTGCATAACTGCTATAACGGCAAGATGGTACTGGCGGTTCGACGCAGGTATCATGGGAGATTCCTGTCTATTATGTCACTTTCTCTACGGAAACACACAGATATTTCTCAATTTAGATTGGAATCTCCCATGATACCTGCGTCTCTCCGCCATTAAGCCCGATTCTGAGAGTGAATTTCGTGATTTTTTAGTGTACTCATCGTCATTTTTACGCAGGTTTTTATGCAAGAATCAACTCTTCAATCCCCTGTACCAAAATTTTGCAAGAGCCCAATGGGTCTGTTGCAAACTTTTGCTACAACGATTAGGAGATTGTAAACCAATGTAAAATCGCCTGAAAAGTCCATTGGTGGCATCAGAAAGTCATAAAATGCAATAATAAACCCACAAGAGGCGTTTAATGAAATCAAAGCTGGCGGAAAATTATCGAACAATTTGTATACATGCATCACGAACATCCAAGGATAGCCAACCTCACAATATCAATCACAACCAATCACAACGTAAACAAACACATAACCTCTACCTCCAGTGAAGTATTCATAGTTGGCCATCCTTGGATGTTCGTGGTGCATGCATACAAATTGCTCGGTATTTCTCCGCCATCTTGGATTTCATTGAACGCCTCTTGTGAGTTTATTATTGCATTTTATGACTTTCTGATGCCACCAATGGATTTTTCACTCGATTTTACATTAGATTAAACACTCTGAATCGTTGCAGCAAAAGTTTACAACAGACCCATTGTCAATTATTGTCTGGATGTTTGCTTTGAAACACATCGTAAGAATTGAGTTCGTAACCAGCAGAGAAGTGAATTTCAGTCCGGGTTCAGGTTCGACCAAAAGAAGAGACCCGGGCCATTTCCAGGTCCATAGCTTTGAGAACTGTGCCTTCTAAGCACCAAAATTAAATGCAAAGAACAATATCTGGCTATAATGCGACACTTTTTTCCGATTACCTTCGTGCGTTAAAGCTTCTTAAAAATTTGGTGAACTTACAATGGGTCTGTTGCAAACTTTTGCAACGGCGCTATAGAGTGATCCATCTCGTGTAAAATATCGCGTGTAAAGTCCATTGGTGGTATCAGAAAGTCACAAGATGCAATAACAAACTCACTAGAGGCATTTAACTGACATCTAAGATGGCGGTAAAATATTGAGCAACCTGTATGCAAGCACCATGAACATCCAAGATGGCCAACCTCACATCATCGATCACAACCAATCACAACGCAAACAAACTCATAACCTCCGATGCTGTGGAGGTTGTTAACGTTGGCCATCATGGATGTTCGCGGTGCGTGCACACACGTTGCTCGATATTTTACCGCCATCTTGGGTTTCAGTTAAACGTCTCTTGTGCGTTTAATATATATTGC
This sequence comes from Trialeurodes vaporariorum, assembly GCA_011764245.1. NCBI lineage: Eukaryota > Metazoa > Arthropoda > Insecta > Hemiptera > Aleyrodidae > Trialeurodes > Trialeurodes vaporariorum. The sequence goes on along the minus strand of VMOF01000379.1, from coordinate 41,078,335 downwards.
ATTTTATGTCTTTCTGATAACACCAATGGACTTTTCACGTGATTACTTAAGATTTAACACTCAATATCGCTGTAGCAAAAGTTTGCAATAGACCCATTACTCCTAATTTTTGCTTTCGATCATTTTATTCAGTGTAGAGGATTAATGCGTAACGGTGTCGGTCAGTTACACAGGTTACCCATAAGACTACAGAGCTGCCGTTTTGCATATAATTAATGGCATTTTTCAATTCACCGATGATCCCAACGGTGGAGAAAAGATTACACCTCAGTGTATGTTTGTACTGCACGAAAATACTCTGATCTGTAACCTTTTCTCAATCGGTGGAAATGCCGTTAGTTTATTAAAATCTCCGCAAGTTTTTTAGAGTCATCGACAACTCCACCGGTTGAGAAAAGAGCACAGATGCGAGTATTTATTTCCATGCATGATGTCAGTCATACACTGAACTGAACTTTGCAATATTTTCTCAACCGGTGGAATCATCGGTGAATGGGTCTGTTGCAAACTTTTACTACAACGATAAAGAGAGTTTCGTCGTAAGTAAAATCGCCCAAAAAGTCCATTGGTGGCATCAGAAAGTTATGAAATGCGATAATAAACTCACACGAGACGTTTAATGAAATCCAAGATGGCGGTAAAATATCGAGCAATCTGTATGCATGCATCTTTAACATCCAAGGATTGCCAACGTTGACAACCTCACAGCTTCAGAGGTTGTGTGTTTATTTACGTTGTGATTGGGTGGGATCGATATTGTGAGGTTGGCTATCCTTGGATGTTCGTGGTGCATGCATACAGGTTGCTTGATATTTTAACGCCATCTTGGATTTCATTAAACGTCTCTTGTGAGAGTTTATTATCGCATTTTATGACTTTCTGATGCCACTAATAGACTTTTCACGCGATTTTACATGAGATTGAACATTCTATAGCGCTGTAGCAAAAGTTTGCAACAGCTCCATTTAAAAATGCCATTGATTATACTCAAAACAGCAGCTCTGTAAGACTATAGTATTCTAGATGAATGTATAGGTACAGCTCGTTGAATTTTACCCATTTGAATATCCTGCGGAACATGACGTGACAGAAGCGGGACGCTCGGGTACAGTCGGAGGCCTTCTTTGATGACTTGCTCCAAATATTTCATCCTCACCAAATCCTCGGGAGTGGGCTTCCTATCAGAGCCGTTAAATATCCCATCGAGTTCATTGTAACATTTTTCCTATAAGAAAAAAAATAGCAATCAACAAGTTGAGATTTCTAACATTCTTGTGTATTGAGAGATAAAAATCCAAACTCAAAAATCGACCTACGTAGAAAATACATTTTAGAGGTTTCACGTGAGCTTCGAAACTTCTGGGTGCTTTCAAGGCATGGAGTAGACTGAAGTAATAGTTTCCGGTACAGAAATTATGATCCAGGCCGTTTTTCAGTAAAATCGCAGATCCAGAATTTGTGAAAAATTGAATAAATAATTGATAGTAAAAATAAATAAATTGGGGGTCCAAAAATTTGTCATAGGTTCTCGCGACATAGATATGACCAGGATATGCAATACGCAGCTTTGCGTATTGTATATGTACCCTGGCCATAAATCGTTGTCCCCGCTATTTCATTTATATTCGTGTCTGAAAAATACACGTTTTGTAAAGTATGGGTTTTCACATGGTTTTTCAAATGGAAATTGTAAATTTCAAAAAATTTGGTCAGAATCGAATTTTGCCGTAAATATTTCAACAGGGGCGTCATTTCAAGTTCGGCTTGGGGGGGGGGGGCAAAATATCTTATGACCTTTTTTTTTCTTCTTTTTTTTTTTTTTGCACATCATTATAATTTTTGGCTTTGAGGGGGCAAAAAATCGGATAACCTTTTTTTTTTTTTTTTTTTTCTTTCTTTCTTCAACATAATTTTAGAGCCAAAGAACCGTTTTTTGGGGGCAAAAATCGGATGACTTTGTTTTTTTGCTCATCAATATAATTCAGGGGGCAGTTCCGCCCGCCCCCCAGCCCGCCCCCCCTAAATGACGCCCATGTATTTCAAACACAAAGACCATACCGACCGCCCGCGCCGCGCCGGTTTGCACCAATAGCCTAACTTTTTTCATGGCCATAAGAATGTTGTATCACAAGATATAGAGGTTGCCGTTTAAAAATTTTGAGCGGGACCGATTACCTTTCCCGTTCCCTCCCAAAATGTTGACCCCCTCAAAAAATAGTTTTTTTAATAACTATAGGAACGCCCCCTTTTTTCCATCTGCAATAGCAAATAAATGGCGCAGTTGTCCGGGAACTTTCCTCGCACCCTCCTTTTTTAAAACATATGGTTGGATACAGGAATTTTTCTTTCTCTCTCTCTCCAGCCATTTGAACACACGCGTTAGAAAAGGATAGCAGTGGGGACTATCACATGAATTTAGCCCCTATATCCGTCCTTTTCTAACATACACGTTCAAATGGGAAGAGAAAGAGAGACAGACAAATTCCTGTATCCGCTCGTGCTTTAAAAGCGGGAAATTCGAATATTTTAAGTCGGAGGGTGAATGAAGCATATTTACCTGAATGTCAGGGTGATGTCCAAGAAGATACAAGGTCAAGCTGAGAGAGGAAGACGTCGTATCGTAACCCTTGAAAAGAAGCAAACAGTCAGTGGTCATTTAAACATACGTAAAACAATCGATTTTCAGGAGGTGCAGTTGCACCCCCAAGATATCGATACTTTTGCATTGATTTAAATGGAAAATAAGCATGGTTGCCAAATTGCACGAGCCGCTACGGCAAACAGTTGAGAAAATAATGTTAAAACTAAATGAAATAGCAAGTTTAATAAAAATGATAATGGGTCTTCTGTTGCGTACTTTTAGCTACGATACAGCCTTGAGTCTTGAATCTTACGTAAAATTTGGCAAACATAACTATGCGCCCATTAAAAATGTTCAAAAACCACTAATTTACGCCTCACGCGCGCATCATGCAAGGCGCGTGGAGGGGCAATGCTTGAAGTATATCTGCGGTCTTGCAGGCACAACACGCGTTTCGCGCCGGGGACGATCGCTCTCGAAAGGGGGTTGAGTTCCCCTCAGAAAGGTTAAAGGGTTTGCGATAATTGATCATTGTTGTAAGGAAGTTTTTGGGAGTTTCTTTTTCTTTTGGTATCCTCAAATTCTCGCTGACAGTCCTCAACGCCCCCACCTAACTTTCAATTCATCATCCAATATAGTAATAAATACTTACTCCCAACATGATAGTAGCTATATGGTCTTGCAAATCTTTGACGTCAAAAGGAATTGATTCAGATTCAGACGCATCCAAAAGAAGATCCAAACACATCTTTTTACCATATCTTCCTGAAGGAAAAAAAAGTGTCCTATTCAGTAAGGCATTAAAACGCGTGTCAAGGAGAAAAGGGCATCCCTTTACAGGGTCCTGGGTCATACCACCCTATAAAGTTGATGAAACCGGCTCGTAACTTTTGAAGTTCTGAATGGATAAACATTTTTAGGTGCGGTTTGCGCTAAGTTGTTTCTGTCCTGTCTCATTTGCCCTTTTCTATGCCGTCAGGACCATGCCGAGTTAAAGGGGGGGGGGGTTGCCCGGGTTGCCCCGGGTTGTATTTTCCAGGGGCGGCAAAATCGGATTGGACAAACAAAATATAGGTAATCAAAGTCATAAATTTGATGGGAGACGATGTGTGGAGGGCGACAAAATTACAATCTTGAAACCCCCCCCCTCCCCTCTCGAGAATTGATGGCACGGCCCTGCACTCCGTTTAAAATATACTGTTTTCTTTATCGGAGTTCCATACCTATAAAGCCTCATCAATAACATGGAAAACAGGGGCGGCTCGTGCGATTTGGCAACTGTGCAATTTTCCATTTAAACTTATGTAAAAGAATCGATTCTTGAGGAGGCTGACAGCCTCCGGAAGTATCGATTGTTTTACATTGGTTAAATGAAAGGAGGACACTGTTGCCAAATTTCACGAGCCGCCACTGATGGAAAACGAAGTACCGTTTTATGGAGTCAAAAAGTGTAAATTATTACATTTATTCTGAGTAATAATCCCCCCGTCCCAATTTCTGGCCACGACTCAGGTCATTTGAGTTGCCCTCTCACCAAAGAACACTTTCGGCTCATCTAATCGCTGAAAATCGAGACATCACATCAGGGTCATGAAAAAAAAGTGGTCAAAAATCGGTGAAAAAAATTCATAAAAAAACATGATGTCCGACCTTTAAAGCTTAGTTTGAAACTTTCCAGAGACAAATCCAGGTTTAAGGTAAATCTTCAGCGTTTAGTGCCGATTTCTGCCACCGGAGCGCTACCATTCTTGTCAATTAATAACAGGCCGAAAGTAATTTATTTTTAAGAGAAGGAAGTGTTCGTTACTAGATAATCATCTGAGGAGTGTCTCTGCAAAAAATCTCGTCAATAACTTCAAAAATAAGGCTGAAAGTACCAAAGAATGAAATATCGCATATTGATACAAGAATCAATTCGCGCTTTTTCATTTTTTAGTACTTTCAGCCTTATTTTTGAAGTTATTGACGAGGTTTTTTGCAGAGACACTCTTCACATGATTATCTAGTAACTGACACTCCGTTTTCTTAAATATAAATTACTTTCGGCTTGTAATTAGACTTTAATCGAACGGTAGCGCTCTGGTGGGAGAAATCGGCACTAAACGCTGAAGATTCACCTTAAATTGCCTGTTAAAAGCGTTTCTTTTCATTATAAGATATTATGGAATATGTATGTCTTAAAAGGTTACAAATTATGGATTTTTGAGAAATTTAGTTTCTAATTTTTGACCGATGTTTGACGATCACAGACCATATAGTGCGTCGAGGAGATACCTACATATCGTTTTGACGTCATGCACTTCAATCAGAAGTGGTATACACTGAACTAACTAAAAGGTATACACTAACCGGCATACTTTTCTTCGACCATCTTGGAATTGTCTCTCCGTTCTAAGGCTAATTGTCTTCTTCGCTCATTTATGATCTGAAAAATGCGCAATTTGACTAAATGAGACGGTATAAAAATGAATGATCAACTGAATAATGTGAAAATATCTCATGTAATATCGATTGCTAATGTTGTCAACAGTTACTATTTAACCCTGTATGTGTGACAAAAAGATTGTCCTTTATACCAATCTCTTACCTTTTTTTTTTTTTTTTTTTTTTTTTTTTTTTAAACTAAGCGACTCCTGGGTACTTCAGCCGATCTAAAATGCTTTACCTGAGAATTTTAAAAATTAAACCAAGCCTCCAGTACCAGTTTTTGGCCTTTATTTCGTCAGCATATCTAATTATTTTTCGCAAAGAAATTAGAATTTGCGACAATCTTTGTATCGTCAATGTATGTCAATAGTACGTAAAGTATTACAAGATCACCAAGATTTACATCGGAATGCAAACTAAAACAAACTATAATGATCTTTATTCTCGCTAATGTCTTTTATTTAAATTATACTTGTGTTTAAAACATAGAATTCTGTGACATCAAGAGTTCAGCAAAGCTATCGATATGAAGTTAATTCGTGGGGAAGTATCGTTTTACGTTAATTACATTCAAGTACTCGCGGTTCATGTATGGCTATACTGCAAGAACACTGCTTATGTAACTATTCCTACACGATTGTTATAATTTTGCCTAACCTAAAAATTGAAGGAGCTCGGTGGATCGTGATTGCGGTGCGGTGTGCGACCGAGTTTCTTTGTGAAAATGGTTGTTTTTATGACAATCAACCGCTTAATCGTTTCACGACTCTCAGATTGTTTTCCCTCTACAATTTGATATTTGCGATAATACTTTTGTAATCTTCATAGAGTACTATAATTTATCCGCGAGCTATTTCAACTTTTTATCGAGGGAGTGAATGTATTGACAGTTTACTATAGTGGTGGCTGGTGAATTCGGAATTGGGTCATTGGGTGTAATCGGATCGGTAACTCCTGTTTATCATAGCTGCCGCCTTCTTGTGTATCTTAATAGAATCTGTCAATTCACCGATGATTCCATTGGTTGATAAAAAGCTTACACAGTTCACTTCAGTGTTTGACTGTAATGCAAGAATTGTAATCTGTAATCTTATCCTTGCCATGAAGTCTTTGTCGCAATGACTTGAAAAAATGTTTGGATATTTCGATGATTTAACGGCAATTCAACCAATGGGTCTGTTGCACACTTCGGCTACAGCGTTTTAAAGTATCAATTCCTCAGTAAAAATCCGACAAAATAACAATGGCAGCATCAGAAAACACTAAAATTCAGTATTAAACTCACAAATTGCGAAAAACACTAGACACTATTCACCCCTGTATCTTTCCACCACGTGCACGATATTTCGCGAAATTAGCGCGGCACATTCAAATAATCACGGCCGACTGTCATAACAGCTGACTTCATAAACAAATAAACAGTAAACACTGACGGCGTCTGTTCGAATTCTTACGTTTCAATATCCTCAATTCCTCACAATAGGTTGTGAAAGGTACGGAAACCGATATTTGTGTCGAAAACTTATCAAAATGAAACAATGACTCACAGGAGTTCCAAGGATGATTACAACTTCGATCATCATGCTTGGAACTCCTGTGTGTCATTGTTTCATTTTGATAAGTTTTCAACACAAATATCGGTCTCCGTACCTTTCACAACCTCTTTTGAAGAACTGAGGATATTGAAACGTGGGAATTCGAACAGACGCTGTCAGTGTTTACTGTTTATTTGTTCATGAAGTCAGCTGTGATGATAGTCGACCGTGATTATTTGAATGTGCCGCGCTAATTTCGCGAAATATCGTGCACGTGGTGGAAAGATACAGGGGTGAATAGTGTCTAGTGTTTTTCGCAATTTGTGAGTTTAATACTGAATTTTGGTGTTTTCTGATGCTGCCATTGTTATTTTCTCGGCTTTTTACATAGGAATTGATACTTTAAAACGCTGTAGCCGAAGTGTGTGCAACAGACCCATTGAGAAAATATTTCGTTTGCGAGTATTTTCGTGCATTACAGTCATAAACTGAGTTGAACTGCAGTGTAAATATTTTGGTGAATTGAATCATCGGTGAATTAAATCTGTTTTTATTCAATGTACACAAATTGGTAGCTCTGCTGCATATGTTTTTATGAATACTAGTCGACTTTTAACCAGAGGCTCAATGGAATCTCGAAATAATCGATACTTTAGTATAAGTTTAAATGAGAGACGGAGATATAACCGATGCATACAATCTGAACGTACCTCGTCGTTAAATTGAAATATTGTTCTCAAGTCTTGCTTTAATTTTCGTCCAATCGGCAACAGGTTGAAAGATATGTTCTCCCAATACCATGGCTTGAACACCCTCGCCATTATGGTATGTGTTGCGCTGCGAAAAACAAAAAAAGTTATAATGGGACTCTTGCAAACTTTTGCTAAGAGCAAATAAATAGTCCAATCTGATGTAAAAATCAGCGAAAAGCACATTAAAAAAGTCTAAAATTCAACAATAAAATCACAAAACTGGTATAACGGCGAAATTGTAATGGCGGTTCAACGTAGGTATCATGGGAGATTCCTGTCTAATTTGTCACTTTCTCTGCGGAAACGCAGAGATATGCCGCAAATTAGCTAGGAGTGTCCTATAATACCTGCGTTGAACTGCCATCAAGCCCGATTTTGAGAGTGAATTTCGTGATTTTTTAGTGTACTCATCTCATTTTTACAGGTTTTTATGCAAGAATTTACTCTTTAATTCCCTGTCGCGAAAGTTTGCAAGAGCCCCATTGTCCAGGTATAAAGAAAAGTATGAAAGCTTTGGATTTGAGAATCGTTTTGTTTGTCGGATCAGTGGAGGTTCGCGGAGGGAGGGGTGACTTTGTGGGCTCAACCCACCCCCCCCCATGTTTTTTCTCGGAAAAGGCTCCAAGAAAGAAAAAACCAAATGTCGTAACACCTCAAGCCCCCCCCAACTTTTATATGGAAAAGGGCTCAAGAAAAGTGAAGGGGGGGGGGGAGGTCATCATATTTTTTCAAGTCTCCCACTTTTGAACCCGAAGACCGCCGTACTACGGTTACAGGTCAAAAAAATCGGCCAAAAATCGGTGTAAAAAAAAAAAAAAAAAAAAAAAAAAAAAAAAAAAAAAAATCATTTTTTACCTTTTTATTCAATATTTTCCAGTGACATTTCTAGGATTGAATTACTTGTTAAAAATGCTCTCTGTCGTCAAAGTTTATTGATCTTAAAATTTTTTACGTGATGGGTAAATTAATGAAAAATTAACTTGCCGAATTTTGGCCACTTTTATTGGACGATTTTCAGACCATCGTGCGCCGCTGTGTCGGATAGTTTTGTTTGGATTAAGATTTCCGGACAAAGAAAAATAATTTAAATCTGTTAGTTCTTCAAATTTCTTCTCTTTGTTCCAATCAGAACCATGTGCAGTGTGTATATCTCAGATCAAACGCAAAAAATTAAGCAAATTTTTTTATTTAGAAAAGAAAACTTTTCGAATACAAAAAATAATTGACCGCAATGGCTTTGAAAGTACTTTATCTGTAACTAAGAGTATGCTTGGTAACGGACTTTGCAAGACATCGAACGGAGTGAGTTCCTGTGTTTGATTTGGGCGGTAAGTGTGTCATTCAGTACGGGCGATCATAAGAAGAACACAGAGCGCAATTTAAAAACAGCGAAAAACCAAAACATAAAAACATAAAATATGTAAACTCACCGATCATTTGCATGGATGTATTCCAACTTCGAAATTTTCGGTACATCGCTTTTGACACCCATCGAAGTTCCTAGCGAAAAAAGTCATGGCATGCATAGTTTTTTACATGAGCAATTCATAGAGTTAAAAACAAAACAAAACCAAATAAAATCAAAACGAAAAATAAGCAAGACAAAACAAAACAGAATAAAAAAATAATAAATAAAAAAATAAAAAATTCAGAACCAGTGAGGATGATGCCAGTCAAAATATATTTTCAAATTTTGAGCTTTCTAGGTTCTCCAAAGCGACATTTTTTTTTTTTAATTTATTTATTCATTTTTTTTTTTTAAATTTGAAGGACGATGAAGGACGTGAAAGATACGTTAAAATCTGATGAATTCATGGTGTATTACTCCCATTTGAATGCATGAGAAAAAATCGATTAGAAAAAGGCCATAGCCCCCCTCAAGAATCGATGGTTTTTCATACGCTCAAATGTGATGAATTCATGATGTATTACTCCCATTTGAATGCATGAGAAACAATCGATTAGTAAATAGGTCATAACTCCTCAAGAATCGATGGTTTCTCATACGTTCAAATGTGATGAATTCAAAGTGTATTACCCCCATTTGAATGCATGAGAAACAATCGATTAGTATAAAGGCCATAACCCCTCAAGAATCGATTGGTTCTCATACGTTCAAATGTGATGAATTCATGGTGTATTACTCCCATTTGAATGCATGAGAAACAATCGATTAGTAAAAAGGCCACAACCCCTCAAGAGTCGATTGGTTCTTATACGTTCAAATGTGAATAATTCATGGTTGCCAAATCGCTGGATCCGCGCGTCCTTATTCAGGAGATAATAAACCTCGTTTCCATAAATCATTGTGCTAAGAAATAAGCATTGGATAAGAAAGTACGAGTGCACAGTTACCACATAGATTATCCAAAGTAATCTCACTGCACATTGTAACAATATCGACCGAAGTTCCATCTGGGATTTGACGTAACCTTCTGATCAAAGCAGCCGAATTATCCGAGAGGGTGTCGACAAAGGTGTTCAATATCGAAAAGTGAAACGCCGGAGTTATCAGCTTCCTGTCGTCCTGATACTTTTTACCTGTGACAATAAATTACATCGCATAAGTTTGTTCCATAAGCTAAGTCCAAATGGAGAGTCGATAAAGGCGTGCAGATGTGTCAGCAGTAATAATTATTTCTGAGACTATTCATAAGGTGAGTAGTGACACCGCCTGCGTCTCTACTATCTTCGTCGCGTCGCGGTCGTGCGTTAAGTTAACAGTTGAGTTACAATTGAATGCTTCTTGCCTACCACGAAAATGAAGGGGAATCGAGTGTCGATAAAGGAGTGCAGATGTGTCAGCAGTAATAATTATTTCTGAGACTATTCATAAGGTGAGTAGTGACACCGCCTGCGTCTCTACTATCTTCGTCGCGTCGCGGTCGTGTTAAGTTAACACTTGAGTTACAATTGAATGCTTCTTGCCTACCACGAAAATGAAGGGGAATTGAGTGTCGATAAAGGAGTGCAGATGTGTCAGCAGTAATAATTATTTCTGAGACTATTCATAAGGTGAGTAGTGACACCGCCTGCGTCTCTACTATCTTCGTCGCGTCGCGGTCGTGTTAAGTTAACAGTTGAGTTACAATTGAATGCTTTTTGCCTACCACGAAAATGAAGGGGAATTGAGTGTCGATAAAGGAGTGCAGATGTGTCAGCAGAAATAATTATTTCTGAGACTATTCATAAGGTGAGTAGTGACACCGCCTGCGTCTCTACTATCTTCGTCGCGTCGCGGTCGTGTTAAGTTAACAGTTGAGTTACAATTGAATGCTTCTTGCCTACCACGAAAATAAAGGGGGAAATTTGAGTGTCGATAAAGGAGTGCAGATGTGTCAGCAGTAATAATTATTTCTGAGACTATTCATAAGGTGAGTAGTGACACCGCCTGCGTCTCTACTATCTTCGTCGCGTCGCGGTCGTGTTAAGTTAACACTTGAGTTACAATTGAATGCTTCTTGCCTACCACGAAAATGAAGGGGAATTGAGTGTCGATAAAGGAGTGCAGATGTGTCAGCAGAAATAATTATTTCTGAGACTATTCATAAGGTGAGTAGTGACACCGCCTGCGTCTCTACTATCTTCGTCGCGTCGCGGTCGTGTTAAGTTAACAGTTGAGTTACAATTGAATGCTTCTTGCCTACCACGAAAATGAAGGGGAATCGAGTGTCGATAAAGGAGTGCAGATGTGTCAGCAGTAATAATTATTTCTGAGACTATTCATAAGGTGAGTAGTGACACCGCCTGCGTCTCTACTATCTTCGTCGCGTCGCGGTCGTGTTAAGTTACACTTGAGTTACAATTGAATGCTTCTTGCCTACCACGAAAAAGGGGAATTGAGTGTCGATAAAGGAGTGCAGATGTGTCAGCAGTAATAATTATTTCTGAGACTATTCATAAGGTGAGTAGTGACACCGCCTGCGTCTCTACTATCTTCGTCGCGTCGCGGTCGTGTTAAGTTAACAGTTGAGTTACAATTGAATGCTTTTGCCTACCACGAAAATGAAGGGGAATTGAGTGTCGATAAAGGAGTGCAGATGTGTCAGCAGAAATAATTATTTCTGAGACTATTCATAAGGTGAGTAGTGACACCGCCTGCGTCTCTACTATCTTCGTCGCGTCGCGGTCGTGTTAAGTTAACACTTGAGTTACAATTGAATGCTTCTTGCCTACCACGAAAATGAAGGGGAATTGAGTGTCGATAAAGGAGTGCAGATGTGTCAGCAGAATAATTATTTCTGAGACTATTCATAAGGTGAGTAGTGACACCGCCTGCGTCTCTACTATCTTCGTCGCGTCGCGGTCGTGTTAAGTTAACAGTTGAGTTACAATTGAATGCTTCTTGCCTACCACGAAAATGAAGGGGAATGAGTGTCGATAAAGGAGTGCAGATGTGTCAGCAGAATAATTATTTCTGAGACTATTCATAAGGTGAGTAGTGACACCGCCTGCGTCTCTACTATCTTCGTCGCGTCGCGGTCGTGTTAAGTTAACACTTGAGTTACAATTGAATGCTTCTTGCCTACCACGAAAATGAAGGGGAATTGAGTGTCGATAAAGGAGTGCAGATGTGTCAGCAGTAATAATTATTTCTGAGACTATTCATAAGGTGAGTAGTGACACCGCCTGCGTCTCTACTATCTTCGTCGCGTCGCGGTCGTGTTAAGTTAACAGTTGAGTTACAATTGAATGCTTCTTGCCTACCACGAAAATGAAGGGGAATTGAGTGTCGATAAAGGAGTGCAGATGTGTCAGCAGTAATAATTATTTCTGAGACTATTCATAAGGTGAACTATCTTCGTCGCGTCGCGGTCGTGTTAAGTTAACATTGAGTTACAATTGAATGCTTCTTGCCTACCACGAAAATGAAGGGGAATTGAGTGTCGATAAAGGAGTGCAGATGTGTCAGCAGAATAATTATTTCTGAGACTATTCATAAGGTGAGTAGTGACACCGCCTGCGTCTCTACTATCTTCGTCGCGTCGCGGTCGTGTTAAGTTAACAGTTGAGTTACAATTGAATGCTTTTTGCCTACCACGAAAATAAAGGGGAATTGAGTGTCGATAAAGGAGTGCAGATGTGTCAGCAGAAATAATTATTTCTGAGACTATTCATAAGGTGAGTAGTGACACCGCCTGCGTCTCTACTATCTTCGTCGCGCCCGGGGCGTGTTAAGTTAACATTGAGTTACAATTGAATGCTTTTTGCCTACCACGAAAATAAAGGGGGAAATTGAGTGTCGATAAAGGAGTGCAGATGTGTCAGCAGAAATAATTATTTCTGAGACTATTCATAAGGTGAGTAGTGACACCGCCTGCGTCTCTACTATCTTCGTCGCGTCGCGGTCGTGTTAAGTTAACAGTTGAGTTACAATTGAATGCTTCTTGCCTACCACGAAAATAAAGGGGGAAATTGAGTGTCGATAAAGGAGTGCAGATGTGTCAGCAGTAATAATTATTTCTGAGACTATTCATAAGGTGAGTAGTGACACCGCCTGCGTCTCTACTATCTTCGTCGCGTCGCGGTCGTGTTAAGTTAACACTTGAGTTACAATTGAATGCTTCTTGCCTACCACGAAAATGAAGGGGAATTGAGTGTCGATAAAGGAGTGCAGATGTGTCAGCAGTAATAATTATTTCTGAGACTATTCATAAGGTGAGTAGTGACACCGCCTGCGTCTCTACTATCTTCGTCGCGTCGCGGTCGTGTTAAGTTAACAGTTGAGTTACAATTGAATGCTTTTTGCCTACCACGAAAATGAAGGGGAATTGAGTGTCGATAAAGGAGTGCAGATGTGTCAGCAGAAATAATTATTTCTGAGACTATTCATAAGGTGAGTAGTGACACCGCCTGCGTCTCTACTATCTTCGTCGCGTCGCGGTCGTGTTAAGTTAACAGTTGAGTTACAATTGAATGCTTCTTGCCTACCACGAAAATGAAGGGGAATTGAGTGTCGATAAAGGAGTGCAGATGTGTCAGCAGAAATAATTATTTCTGAGACTATTCATAAGGTGAGTAGTGACACCGCCTGCGTCTCTACTATCTTCGTCGCGTCGCGGTCGTGTTAAGTTAACAGTTGAGTTACAATTGAATGCTTCTTGCCTACCACGAAAATGAAGGGGAATTGAGTGTCGATAAAGGAGTGCAGATGTGTCAGCAGTAATAATTATTTCTGAGACTATTCATAAGGTGAGTAGTGACACCGCCTGCGTCTCTACTATCTTCGTCGCGTCGCGGTCGTGTTAAGTTAACACTTGAGTTACAATTGAATGCTTCTTGCCTACCACGAAAATGAAGGGGAATTGAGTGTCGATAAAGGAGTGCAGATGTGTCAGCAGAAATAATTATTTCTGAGACTATTCATAAGGTGAGTAGTGACACCGCCTGCGTCTCTACTATCTTCGTCGCGTCGCGGTCGTGTTAAGTTAACAGTTGAGTTACAATTGAATGCTTTTTGCCTACCACGAAAATGAAGGGGAATTGAGTGTCGATAAAGGAGTGCAGATGTGTCAGCAGAAATAATTATTTCTGAGACTATTCATAAGGTGAGTAGTGACACCGCCTGCGTCTCTACTATCTTCGTCGCGTCGCGGTCGTGTTAAGTTAACACTTGAGTTACAATTGAATGCTTCTTGCCTACTACGAAAATGAAGGGGAATTGAGTGTCGATAAAGGAGTGCAGATGTGTCAGCAGAAATAATTATTTCTGAGACTATTCATAAGGTGAGTAGTGACACCGCCTGCGTCTCTACTATCTTCGTCGCGTCGCGGTCGTGTTAAGTTAACACTTGAGTTACAATTGAATGCTTCTTGCCTACCACGAAAATGAAGGGGAATTGAGTGTCGATAAAGGAGTGCAGATGTGTCAGCAGTAATAATTATTTCTGAGACTATTCATAAGGTGAGTAGTGACACCGCCTGCGTCTCTACTATCTTCGTCGCGTCGCGGTCGTGTTAAGTTAACAGTTGAGTTACAATTGAATGCTTTTTGCCTACCACGAAAATGAAGGGGAATTGAGTGTCGATAAAGGAGTGCAGATGTGTCAGCAGAAATAATTATTTCTGAGACTATTCATAAGGTGAGTAGTGACACCGCCTGCGTCTCTACTATCTTCGTCGCGTCGCGGTCGTGTTAAGTTAACACTTGAGTTACAATTGAATGCTTCTTGCCTACCACGAAAATGAAGGGGAATTGAGTGTCGATAAAGGAGTGCAGATGTGTCAGCAGAAATAATTATTTCTGAGACTATTCATAAGGTGAGTAGTGACACCGCCTGCGTCTCTACTATCTTCGTCGCGTCGCGGTCGTGTTAAGTTAACAGTTGAGTTACAATTGAATGCTTTTTGCCTACCACGAAAATGAAGGGGAATTGAGTGTCGATAAAGGAGTGCAGATGTGTCAGCAGAAATAATTATTTCTGAGACTATTCATAAGGTGAGTAGTGACACCGCCTGCGTCTCTACTATCTTCGTCGCGTCGCGGTCGTGTTAAGTTAACAGTTGAGTTACAATTGAATGCTTTTTGCCTACCACGAAAATGAAGGGGAATTGAGTGTCGATAAAGGAGTGCAGATGTGTCAGCAGAAATAATTATTTCTGAGACTATTCATAAGGTGAGTAGTGACACCGCCTGCGTCTCTACTATCTTCGTCGCGTCGCGGTCGTGTTAAGTTAACAGTTGAGTTACAATTGAATGCTTTTTGCCTACCACGAAAATGAAGGGGAATTGAGTGTCGATAAAGGAGTGCAGATGTGTCAGCAGAAATAATTATTTCTGAGACTATTCATAAGGTGAGTAGTGACACCGCCTGCGTCTCTACTATCTTCGTCGCGTCGCGGTCGTGTTAAGTTAACAGTTGAGTTACAATTGAATGCTTTTTGCCTACCACGAAAATGAAGGGGAATTGAGTGTCGATAAAGGAGTGCAGATGTGTCAGCAGAAATAATTATTTCTGAGACTATTCATAAGGTGAGTAGTGACACCGCCTGCGTCTCTACTATCTTCGTCGCGTCGCGGTCGTGTTAAGTTAACACTTGAGTTACAATTGAATGCTTCTTGCCTACTACGAAAATGAAGGGGAATTGAGTGTCGATAAAGGAGTGCAGATGTGTCAGCAGAAATAATTATTTCTGAGACTATTCATAAGGTGAGTAGTGACACCGCCTGCGTCTCTACTATCTACGTCGTGTAAAGTTAACAGTTGAGTTACAATTGACCGCTTTTTGCCAACCACGAAAATGAAGGGGAATTGAGTGTCAATAAAGCTGGGATAAATCAGGGCAATTTTAAGGAGAACCAACCTAAATTAAAGGCAGAATTATTATTATGGGTTTTTTGAGCCTTGAAAAGAATAACTAAAAGTTTAAAATAAAATGTTCTTCTCATTGTCGGTGAAGCCACTAAAGAAGTGTGACTTTAAGTGAAATAAAACGCAAAATTATCGTGTTTAGAGCAAATGGTCACCATGGAGAAACTTGAATTTAAGATAAATTACCAAAAAAAAAAAAAAAAAAAAAAAAAAATAATGAACAAAATAGACGAGAAGACAGAGAACGTCGTCCGTTAATAAATTCTGAAAGAAAAAAATAATTGAGAAGTATGTACGTACGTGAATTTGTACTCGACTGATATTCTATTTATTTGCTACAGGCTTATGATTTACTGATAATGGGGTAAAACCCTGTAAAAATAACGATTAAAAAATCACGAAATCCACTCCCAGACTCATAAAATGCTTTCAAACGCGAGACCGTAATGGCGGCCGTTGCCACCGATTACATTAGGTTCCCCTATCTTAATCAGCTCCATCCTCAGGAGGGGTTCTCGCGACACCACACAAGAAGAAGAAGAAGCATACAATTGCCATAAGATTAAGGCGGCAACGGCTGCCATTACGGTCTCGCGTTTGAAAGCATATTATGAATTCGGGAGTGAATTTCGTGATTTTTCAGTGCGCTAATTGTTATTTTTATAGGATTTTACCCCATAATCAACTGTTAATAAGCCTGTAGCAAAAGTTTGCAACAGCTCATTTCGAAAAGGGATAGACTGTGCTGGGATTATTGAATTCACATGCTTAACAGAAATTAAAAAATAAAAGTTCCGTGTCATATATGAGTAGTTTAATAATTATTACATTCTTAAGCTCTTTATTTCTCTCACTTTCCTTTAAAGGATAGACCAGTGGCGGCTCGTGCGATTTGGCAACAGTGTTTTTATCCCATTTAAATACATGGAAAACAATCGAAACTCGAGGAGGCTGCCAGCCTCCGCTTGAATCGATTTTTTACCGAAGTTTAAGTGAGAAAAATCCATGGTTGCCAAATCTTACGGGCCGCTACTGGGATAGACGACATTTACATTTTCGTATTCGTACTTTTTTTTTGGCTGCACGAAAAATGAGTTCACACTTTTGCTGTAAGCTCCCGAGTAAATTATTTTGAATCGTGTTCCATTTCAAATAGGAAATGTCACACCAGTGTGATAAAGCTGTGATTTGTTAATTGATGAATACTTTTTGGATAAAGCTCAAAGGCGGATCCAGCAATCTGGCAACTGCGCATTATTCCCATTTGAATGTATGATAAACACTCGATTCTTGAAGGGGCCATGGCCCCGTGACTAATCGATTATTTGCCATGCAATCAAATGGGACGAATACAATGTTGCCAGATTGCTGGATCCGCCTGTGATAAAGCTACACTTCAAATTTGAGTCCCTTGAAACATTCACCGAAAAAAAAAAAAAAGTGTTAAATTTACAATGGGGGTTGATAATTTTACAATCCAGTATCGCAAAAAATCGTGACAGCTATATGTATTGTTATTTTTTGAAACACTTGGATTGTAAAATTGTCAAAACGGCTGTATTGGAGAATTAACAGAAAATTCAGCTGACACTTCAATCTGGATTGCAAAGATTTCAAAACGGCAGTTATGAAATAGCAAGTCTAAATGCTGATTGTTCAATCGGGGCTGTAAGTTTTTCTTTCTAAAAATATCTAAATTATATACACAGGTAGAAGGAACTTCAATCCAAAATGAAAACTTAACAATTTTGTGGATTGTAAAATTTATGATACAGATCTTCAGAGTGACATTTTGCTTGGATTGTAAAATTACCTATCTAGGATTATCTAATTTTTTTTTTTTTCTTTTTTTTCCCCCCGGAAGTCCCGGGACTTGAACCTGGGTAGCCGTGGTGATTGTCCAGCACTTTACCACTAGGCTACCACAGCAGATAATGATTCAGAGCATAAAATACGCATCTTAAGGCACAATTCCTTGCAGAGGAGCGTAAACTGCCGAGTGAGTACAAAACGGAAGAGTACTTCAAACTTTGTCAACCAGAGAGCGCAATCAAATGATTTTGCGTTCTAAAGATAAAATTTTACAATCCAAGAATTGATGATTTTTTATTCTAAATTGCACTTTTTACAATGCCAGATTCGGTTAATTTTACAATCCAAGGAATTGATAATTTTTCATTCTGAATTTCAGTTTTTATAAAGCCAGGTTTTGTTAATTTTACAATCCAAGATTTTGTCAATTTTACAATCCAAAAAATTGATGCTTTATCATTTTGGATAGCAGTTTTTACAATGCCTGGTTTTGTTAATTTTACAATCCAAGATTTTGTAAATGTTACCATTCATGATTTGCAAGATTTTCCATTTGTACAGTTAGAATTGCAAAAATTTAGAATGTGACCATAACAACGAGTGAAGAATGTAATTTCAGCAACATTTTTTAACAAAACTAACAATCCAAAATGCGAAAACAACAAAATCTCTAGCCAGCTAATTTAGCGACTAAGTGTTTAGCATTTCTAACAAAATAAAATTGTTCATTTACCTACGTACACGCTAAATTTTCCCAAAAAAGTAAATGCAAATTTTGCAAACAATGTTTTGTTATTCCAGCAATTCCCTTTTTTTCGGTGTTGCTCATAGTATACGATAAGCTATAAAAGCCCGAGCTAGCAGTGGCGGCTCGTGCAATCTGGCAACCGTGCACTTTTGCCATTTAAACGTATGCAAAAAGATCGATACTAGGTAGACGCTGCGCCTCACCAAGTAATCGATTATTTTACACAGTTTTCAACGGAGGAAATCCATTGTTGCCACATTGCACGAGCCGCCGCTGCGAGCTAGGTGCTTTTCATACAACAAGTAATTTTAAATGTCATGCGCACTAGCTCGTTTCAGAAGTGTAGGCGCACCTAAACCTTAATCTTTGGCGAATTTTCAATTTTCATTCCTAAATTCAAATTAAAACAAAACTTGCCTCCGACTATAAACTTTTGATTTTAAAGAGTTATTCCTCATCAAAGAAAATTCAATGCTCAAATTCATTAATTTTCATTTCGTAACATGAGAAATAATGTTGCAAAATTCCAAAGATTATCCGTCTAGATGTGCCTATACACATCTGAAACAACCTCTAACTAGTTTTTTTCCCCTTTGGTTTTCTTTTTTGCTCAGAAATTGCTAATTTTTTGTTGCTAAAATACTACCATCCCTTTCTTGCAATCGTTGTAAAATTGTTTTTGATTATAGTGTCAATCAATTTGCAAGTAAACAACAACAACAACAACAAAAATTGAAACGCGAAGTTTAAAAAATTCTTACCACCGCTTGTTAACAACCCTTGACCCAGCCAGGCATGAAGGTAGTGATATACATCCGACTTGTGACCAAGATTTTTCGAAGTAAAGAATATTTGTGCGAAATTCGCTTCACTTATGGACACGTACGGATAAATGCCGAACCAAAAACGGATAATTCTTCCATAAGTTTTAATCCGCTCTCTTGAGTGATCTAATAAATCTGTCAACATAGAAGAGAGTCGTCACTGACTTTAAAAAATATGCGAATATTTTAATTCTTAGTTAACGGTGATTCCATCGATTGAAAAAAGATAGCAGATACGAGAATTCTTTTTGCATTACAGTCATAAACTGAACTGAAATCTGTAATATTTTGTTTAATCGGTGGAATCGATGCATTCAAAATGTCATTAAATAACAAATTGAATCGCAAAGCGGCAGTTTTACCCCACGGCGCTTTATGGATCCAAATCGAATCCTAAGCGGTCAAAAGTACACAGACATGAAATACGAGGGTGGATTTGAAAGTAAGTTTACGTATTTATTTTTCTCAGTAACTATTAATATTAGAAAAAAAAACAAACCCAGCGTTAGAACGTACGTATACTCTCAGCTTTTTAACGAGCTACGGTTTTTAAAATTTGGCTCACGCGTTGCGGAGATATTGTGGATTTTCTACACCCGTCTCTCCTTCAAACGTGCCCACCTTTTTACGCGCTGCGGAGCTTCACAGAAAACATGGATTTAAGACTTTGAAAAAGTAAAATAGAGCTATTATTTTATTGAAACAAGTTGTAACATTGTTGTGAGGCAGCTCACCTCATTTTTTGACATAGTCACCCGCTAGATTCTTGAATTTCTCATATCGGCGCAACAATTTCTGTATACAGCCGTCGTAAAATTCTTTCCCCATACTCCTGAACCAGGTTTTGACGCAAGCTGTTAATCCAGCTTCAATTCATGATGATTGCACTTTCAGTACTGACCGACGACAGTTTGAAGATCGACACAAATTGGATCATTTTATCAGTAGAAGAGTAGTCTCTTTAGTAAACAACATGCACTCAGGTGTCATTAAGGTGATTCCATGGCAAACTCCCAAAAATTTTAATCCGATAGATGGCGTTACTTGTCGTTGGCTCCGAAAATAGCCAGTTTTTGACGGTTTTCGGCTGTTTTCTCTGAATAGACGAAAAATAGAAAAAAAAATCGGTATGTCAGCTCCTACTTAATTTTTTAAGCCATAAACGGGCCAAATTGGTTCTATAATAAAGGCGTAACTATGCAAAGAAAAAATCATGTGTAATTTGGAGTTGTATCAGTAAAGATAACAGGTTTCTGTTTCACCTAAGCAAAAAACTAAGTAGGTGCTGACATTCCGATTTTTTTTCTTTTTTTTCTATTAGTCGTCTGTTCAGAGAAAACAGCCGAAAATCGTCAAAAAACGGCTATTTTCGGAGCCAGCGACAAGTAACGCCATCTATCGGTTTAACATTTTCGGGAGTTTGCCATGGAATAATCACCTTAAGATGTCTAATCCGGAGATAAGCGCATCGCCTGCCAAAACTTGCAGTCTTCTGTAGCGCGTGAAAAGGTGGGCACGTTTGAAGGAGAGGCGGGTGGGGAAAATCCACGATATCTCCGCAACGCGTTGACCAAATTTGAAAAACTAAAGCTCGTTAGAAAGCTGAAAGTACGTACGTTTCAACGCTGGGTTTGTTTTTTTTCTGGCATTGGTAGTTTCTGAGAAGAAAAATAATTAAACTTACTTTAAAATCCACCCTCGTATACCACGGGAATTAAGATTCCATTTAATATTTCTCTGCGATGGATACATGACAATCCGGGGGTGATTACCTTGCTAAATAAATCCTCTAAAATCATCTACATTTAGTAGCTAGAATAGTTTTTTTCTGACTTTGAACAGATCTATTTTTGACCGCCTAATATTTGATTTAGGACCAGGGACCATACCATAGTGCGGCGCACTATGGTCTGAGATGGTCAAAAAGTGGCCAAAAATCAAATAGTGAATTTCTCATCAATCTCTCATTTTTAAACTTTTAAGACTAATTTTTATCACATAAAACACTGAAAGAAGGGATTTAATCATAAGAACGTCATTTGGAAGTTTTCTAGGCTAGAAGAGTCGATAAAGATGATTCTTGGTTATTGTTTTTCACTGTTTTTTGGCCACTTTTTTCTGATATCCGACCATAGTGCGGCAGTTTGATAGGTAGAGTTAGTTTCAGAAGTGTAGGCGCACCTACACCATAATCTTTGGCGAATTTTCAAATTGTTTCAATCCTCAATGAAAAGCAAACGCTCAGGGTCATTTTCATTAATTTTGATTTTGTAACATGAGAAATAATTATGAAAAATTCCAAAGATTATCGGTCTGGGTGCGCCTACACTTTTGAAACGACCTCTAGAGAGGAATTGAGGTAGTTCTGGTGCGGCGCGGCTGTTTTATTGGTAACTAATGGTATAGTGATACAAAAAAAAAAACAAAAAAACAAAGAAACAAAGAAAAATAAGAAAAAATAAACGGTAGGGAATGCCCCACGAACACTTTCTCACATCAAACTTAATCTTGGGGGACCTCCAGACCCCCTTATATTTTCTGGGGGAAACCCCCAGACAGAGCTGCCGATTTGCGTAGATTTAATGACATTTTTAAATTCACCAACGCGATTCCACCAGTTGAGAAAAGATTACATAGTTCCATTCAAAGTATGACTGTAATGCACGCAAATATTCTAATCTGTAATCTTTTCTCAATCGGTGGAAACGCTGCTAATTGATTAAAATATACCGATTGAGAAAAGATAAAAGACGCTAGTATTTTCGTGCATTACAATTACGCACTGAACTAAACTCTAATCTTTTCTCCGGTGGAATCTTCGGTGAATTTCAAAATGTCATTAAATCTACGCACATCGGCAGCTCTGCCCCCAGACCACCCTTCATATTCTGGGGGAGACCCCCAGACCCCCCAATATATATTCTGGAGGAAACCCCAGACCCCCATATAATATTCCGGGGGAGACTCTGACCCCCCCCCCCTCCCACTGTAAGGGGTTAATTTTAGAGTATGCTGATAATCATCAAAACTCAAGCAACTATATTTGAAATATCCCAATTTCCCCTGCAATGTTTACCCATTTTATCTATTTCCCCCATTGTTTTAATGGTAATATTTTATCCTCCATAACTTATGCTCACAATTTAAAATTTCCAAAAAAGAAAAAGAGTTCATCTGACGAATGTTAAAAGCAATTTTTTTGCAAAATTTTGGATGTACATGGACCATTGGCAGTGGCGGCTCGTGCGATTTGGCAACCCTGCTTTTTACCATTTAAACCTATGCAAAAGTATCTATATATTGGGGGTGCATTGCACCTCCTCAGGATTGATTGTTTTACATAGGTTTAAATGGAGGGATTACACTGTTGCCACATTGCACGAGCCGCCACTGACCATTGGTTCAAAAGTTATGCCGGGATACAGACAGACAGACTTCTGCTCCGTCGCAATACCTACTTCAGTGGCGTCGCGTGCAATTTGGCAACACTGTATTCTATCCATTTACACTCATGTAAAATATCGAATTCAGGGGGTGCACAGTGCACAAGGAAAAGTCGATATATTTAATGAGTTTAAATGGAGCAGTTGCATTGTTGCCAGATGGCACGCGACGCCACTGACCTACTTCCTCAATGGGGCTCTTGCAAACTTTTGCTTTAAGCAAATAAATAATCCAATCTGATGTAAAGACCAGTAGCGGCCCGTGAGATTTGGCAACCATGCATTTTTCCCACTTAAACTTAGGTAAAAAATCGATTCAAGCGGAGGTTGGCAGCCTCCTCAAGTTTCGATTGTTTTCCATGTATTTAAGTGGGATAAAAACACTGTTGTCAAATCGCACGAGCCGCCACTGGTAAAGACTGGCGGGAATCACGAAAATCACTCTTAGAAAGTCTAAAATTCAGTAATAAACTCACATAACCGCTATAACGGCAACATCGTAATGGCGGTTAAACGCAAGCATCATGGGAGATTCCCGTCCAGTATGTCACTTCCTCTACGGAAACATAGAGATATGTCTCAATTTATATTGGAATCTCCCGTGATTATACCTGCGGTCCTGCATAGCTCCGCATTAAGGCCGATTCTGAGATGGAATTTCCTGATTATTTAGTGTACTCATCGTCATCTGTAGCAAAAGTTTGCAAGAGCCCCATCTTTAATTTCGTTAGAGTGAGAAAGTAAAAATGCAATCAATATCCAGAAAGTTTATGACGTTACTTACCCTCTAGAGGAACCAGCGCATCCGAGACGTTTCCTAGAATGAAATTCTCCATCGGCGGGCCGGGAATGTTTCTCAAACATTTGTGTTGGTAGAGTATGCGACGCGCGATTTTGATAACGTGAAATATGACGAAACAGAATACTGCCGCGAAAACCATAAAAAGCTTCATTTCCACAATAGTGGCCATAAATTTGGAAAAAAAAAATATGGAAGAAAATAATTCAGGCAAAAAAAAACAAAGCTAAATAAAACACCACCCGTTCACTCAATGGATTCAAGAATCATTTTACCTAATTATCGATTCAGATGAGCTTCGAAAACACAACTCAATTTAATTAAAATTATATGGAAGAAAATAATTCAGGCGAAAGAAGCAAGCTGAATAAAACACCACCCGTTCACTCAATGGGGTCAAAAATAATTTAACTTAATTATCAATACAGATGAGCTTCGAAAATACAACTCAATTTAATTAAAATTTAATTAAACGTAAAAGAATCGCTCCGATTTTATTTGTGAATTAGTAAATAAGGTGCGTATATACGTTGACCCTAACGGACGGGACCCTCGACCTTTAAGCAGGCACATTAATCTCAAGACTGGCGCGGTCTTTTTAGAAAAGTTGATTTTATTGTAATATAAACATCTTAAAATTATGATGGCCAGATGATTCCAAAGAAAAAGAGCTAGCAAAATGCATTGAGAAAAAAATCAAGTTTTTAAAAAAAAAAAAAAAAAAAAATTAATAAAAAAAAAGGAGCCCATCTCTTGCTGAATAATAATAATAAAAAAAAAAAAAAACAAGTTGGAACTTGCAACACTGGAACAGTGTTAGCAAAGAGAGCATGAGTGTCGGCCGTAAATCATTGTAAGTGTGGAGTTCCATATTGATAGTACAAAACTGCGACAAAGTCAATCGCAACGCTGCATTTGTGTTGGTATAACAGTGATCGCTGTAAAAATAACTTGATAGGTCAAAGTGGGAATGAAAATTTACTTATAGCGTGTTGAAACAGTTGTTCACGAGGCGAGGTGAATACTGTGGTTTTGAAAATCGATTTCGATAGTGATAGTTCTTTTAAAATCGGATGACGCAATACCAATCCTAGCAAGCCGCAAAGTCTAGTTTAGTTATTTGGGACTTTTTTAGATTTCTCTCGCCTGAACCAAAGTCATCAGGAAGGAAATTCTTAATACCAATCCTAGCAAGCCGGAAAGTCTAGTCTAGTTATTTGGGACTTCTATACAATTTTCCTCGCTTGAACCAAAGTCATCACGATGGAAATTCTTCGTCTTTATGGTTTCAGCTCTTTTTGTCTCAGATTAAAAAATGAATGTTAATATTGATCAAATGTCATCCGACACTCATCAAGGCCCTTAAGGAACGTAATATGAACTTGAAAAAAGCTCATTCGATTTTTAAGGGAGCTTAAACGGTCCATGAGAGACGAAATTCGCGGATACAGAGTATCCACAGCTTGTTTCAATGTTCGATCTGACAAGACCGTGCGCCTTTGAAAAATCGATATCTCGATAGTGAATCGATGTATTGCAATTCGGTTTGCACCGGTCAAAAGCGCTTGCTTGTGACTGACAACCTCGAAAATTTCAGATCCATCCGAGTTTATTTAATGACCTTACAGGACCTCTCGCGGCCGCAGTTAGACATTTCTTGTCAGAGTTACGCTGAAACGGGGAGTAGTCCCCCCCCCCCCCTAAGATGATATTTTTTGGCTCGAAACTGCATTGGGCCCTCTCGGGACATCATTGGGACCCGAAAAGAAGCGGAACCGATATAATACGGCACACGACTGGTTCGTGAGAGACGAAATTCGCCTTTTTCCAGTCTCCAGCGCCCCTCTAAGGTCGATCTGACAAGACCGCGCGCCTTTGAAAAATCGATATCTCGAGAACGAATCGATGGATTGCGCACTGCGGTTTGGATTGGGC
The DNA here is from genome assembly GCA_011764245.1 of Trialeurodes vaporariorum. NCBI lineage: Eukaryota > Metazoa > Arthropoda > Insecta > Hemiptera > Aleyrodidae > Trialeurodes > Trialeurodes vaporariorum. Next base: position 41,053,167 of record VMOF01000379.1, on the reverse strand, counting down.
GGTAGCTTCAGCTTTTAGAAAATTCTTGAAAAAAATTCAGATCCATCCAAGTTTTTAAACGGATCTTATGGGACCTCCGCGGCCGCAGTTAGACATTGTACGTGAGACTTACGCTGGAGTTGGGGCCACGCCCCCCCCCGATATAGACTTTATCGGTCCGACATTTGTCAGGGCCCTTAATGAACTTCATGTGAACTCAAAAAACTCACATATGACTTCTCACGGCGCATGCTAGGTCCATGAGAGTCGAAATTCGCGGATTTTAGAGAATCTTAGATTTCTGACCCTATACCGCGCGCCTTTGAAAAATCGATATCTCGAGAGTAAATCGATGTATCGCAATCCGGTTTGGACCGATCAAAAGAGTAAGCTTACCGGTACTCGCCTTTAAAAATTTTTGGATCCATCTGATTTCATTTTGAGACCTTACTTGAGTTACATGGACCCCAGTTGGAATTACTTTTTTCGGAGTTACGCTGGCAAGGGGGTCGCTCCCTCTCTTGGAAAACTGTGGAGGGGGCCCTTTGCTGGGGCATACATTCTATTTTTCATTTTTTTTTTTTTTTTTTTTTTTTTTTTTTTTTTTTTTTTTTAATTTTATATTTGTGTCTAATCTAAGTTGGGGGAGGAGGGGGAGAGTACCTGCAAGTCAACCGGCAATTTACTTTTGATAGTGGCTGCGGGTCGAGGGTGCGGATTGCGGACTTTTAACTTGTTGTGGGGTTTACAGGGTGGCCGTGTCTAAACTTATGAGAAAAGAAGGCAACCACAGACCGGAAGAACGTTCAATTTCTGGTTCAGAGACCATGGACAAAGACATGGGCACCCGCAAAACAATTGCCCGGAGGGGCAACTTTTTGAATGTCAATGGAAGGTCTAGGGGACACCGCACCTAGAGACGGGCAAGTCTAGAAACCCCCCCCCCCCCCTTCCGCCCAAAATAGAAAATAAATCAATTATCCTTCCAAATGGTAGAAATTGTAAGTGATTGTAGCATGTAGTTGTATCAAAAGTAATTCTATTTTTGACGTGTTTGATATTATGAATAAAGTGACAGCATCAGATGATAGAAATAGTAAAAAGCTAAGTACAACTATTCCTTCTTTATTTTCATTGTCCTGATGAATTCTAAGAGTTAACCTATTTAAATTAACAAAACCAAAACTCTTGCCTATACATTCTCTAATCATGTAATTATCGACCAGAGGATTCTGAATTTTTAAGGAAGTTCGCAAAATTCTCGTTGCCAACGGTAGTTGCCAATGTAGACACGTTCATACTAGTAGATTTTAAAACTTCTTTCGGCGAGGGAGATGACGGGTGGGAAGGATGATGTCGTCTGAATCAGGAGGGGGTGGGGTAAAAATCAGGGGGAGATCTAGATCTGGGGGGGGGGAGAGGAATCCTGAAACTGGGGGGCGAGCTGTATAGTGGCAAGGGGTGGTTGGGCACCACTGCTTAGGGGGGGGGCTACTTCCCGCCCTGCCTCCCCCCCCCTAAATTACGCCCATAATTAAAATTGTAAAGTAAACTAAGAATAAAGTTTGTTAACTCTTACTCCTTTCGTTATTATTTGATCTCCGAATGTTCCGATTCTTTTTTATTGTAAAGTTTTGATTTTTCTGAATTAGGGGGGGGGGGCGCCGCGCCGCCCCTCGGGGAGCGCCCATTGACAGATAAGGGAGAAAGGTAAGTGTGGGAAAGCGCTCGGGAATCCGTCGTAGTGTGCCGCAAAAATTACTACCAATGGCGGATCCAGAAAATTCTTTTCGGGGGGGGGGGGGGGCTTCACGCCTATGAATTTTCAAATTTGCAGGGAGGAATTTATGGGATTTTTTCTGTTGAAAAAAGGCAAAGGCTACCGTGAGTTGGGGGGGGGGCGTGCCTTTCCCGAATCCGCCGCTGATTACCATGTAACACTGGGCCACGATGACCGATGTCGCATAAAACCAGGTAGAAGACCCGTGGCGGGCGTGGCATCCGTGATGGCTGTGAAATTGGGATGAAGTAGATGGACACACATCATTCATGCAATCTGCACAACGCGGCAAGCAACTGTTGTAGGCGTAGGTGCAGTAGTTCGTGGGGAGGGCAAAGGGGACGGGAGGTCGTCGCAAAACCATGGACGAAGATATAACTAAGGACTGCCGACTGTTGTTAGTCCTGTTTTGCTCTCGACCCCAGCGCTCCAAGCAGCGGTCAGCTGAACTACTCTTTCAAGTGAGCGATCCTGGCGATGTGTCCATGCTCACATGCTGTGCTACTGCTAAAACCGTTGTTGGAGTTGGTCTGTTATGGCATGGCTGTCAACTGTTGTCGGCGACCCAAGAGGATCAGATAACTCAGTATCTCAATGGAAGATCGAAAGCAAGGGAAATTCTGAATCAACTTTGGACAAGGTAACAGAAATCATCAGCAAATTAAAAGAGTCGCCTGATCTCTACTAATAAAACAAATGTCTATGTACTCTTTCTTGTTTGATTCCGTTTTGAGGTTAACTGTGATGTATAGTATTTCAGTCCTTGATTAATCATTTTCGACAATTCAGGAATCTTTCAAGAAATACTCCAGACGTTTGCTTTTTAGCGGATTTTGCTTCCTTTTAATTCGCTGATCATTTGTTCCCTTCGTTCAATCGTGATTCAAATTACCTACACGGTATACATTTGCGGGAAGGCATGGGAGAAAGGGAGCCGGAGCGGCCACCGCTGCAGCGGTTCGTTTTTAGTTGACCCTTACTGCTGCTTGGAGCGCTGCGGTCGCGCTCGAAAACCCGCTAACAGGTTTTAACAGGGGCGGAGATAGGAAGTCGGCAGTCCTTAGTTATATCTTCGTCCATGGCTCGGAATGGTCTTAAAATTTTCCTTAGGATTTGATCTAGAACGCAACGTTCTTACATTCTCGAAAAGTTAACTCTAGCTCTCGCAATTAACGATTAAAGGCGGAAAAAGCATGGTTTCTGGACCGCGGAACAGTGGCGTTATCTAGCGGATGAGAATCTTACTACAGGTCGCTGAGGATTCACCTTAAAACGCAACGCCGATCGCGTTCCCCAAACGAACTCTTTTAGCGGACCGAAACATCAACAATAACAGGATTGGAAATTTGAAATCATCTAAATGCATTTTAAATCGCAGAATACACGAAACATGGACACAATCCTCTGATATAAAACCTCAATATCTCATACAGAAAATTTCGTTGAAGTCTGATCCAAATTAGTAACGTAATTACATTCCCAAAAATGCTTAACCTCAATCTTGGCCAAAAACTCCCGCCACAAAGAAAAAGCGACAAATTGGGAGGACACCGGATTGGCGGAATCACATGGGTCAATCGGTCCTCGAGGACCCGTTCTCGATACTGAAACCAAGCGATCCCCCGAGCGGACCCCCGAACCATGCCGTTCCTATAAGAAAAGCATTATTGACCTTGTAGAAACGATTTCAATAGAGCATGACACTCATGCTCTAAAAAAAAACTAGTTGATTTTCCTGCACATCATATGCGAGTTCACTGTCTATTGCCCCACTTAAAATGCAAATTAGGTCAGAGGTTTATTTCTCCTTTTTTTGTTTTTACTTGTATTTTGACTGGATTTCAACTTCGTTTGCCTCAAGCTTGCAATTTTTTTCGCTTTCTTCCCTGGTTTTTAATTTAAGTTTATCCTCATACCGAAAAGAAGCGTACATACCGTTACATTTTTTCTATGCTCACCATGGGCGAGTATATTGTTTCGTTTTAGAATACTATTTTCTGGAATCGTTACCTAATGATTCCATATTTTTTTTTTTTCTTTTTTTTTTCTTTTTTTTTTTTTTTAGCGTCGGAAAGAGCTCAAAATTCCAAGCGATTTAATACAAACTAGAGATCGATATCGTTTTCCGCTTTCAATAAATCTAACGGATCCCGTTAACGGGAATTATTCTGACGCAGCTTTAAAGTTCTCTTGTAAGCGATCGGTTGGGAATAAAGCGAAAGGGACAAAATTTGAGTCCGTCACATCCCTCGGGGGATTCGGGTGGGTGGTGAGTCGGACGAGGGCCAGACCACTTTGGCTCATCACACATTGAATTAGACCTGTGTTATGTCCAGTTTTGTGCATCGAAGTTCGATGTCCAAAAAATATCGACATTATAATCGATGCATCGAAACAAATTTTGTATCAAGTCAAAAATGAGAGATCACTAAAAATCATGATACTTTTTTATGCTTTTTAAATTATTTAATAGGAAAATATGACTCTAAGTTCTGTTTTTAGTCTAAATATTGATTTATAACGAATTTCGATTTATCGATTTGACATCAACATCAGCATTGAATGCATTCGATGGCAGGAAAACATCGAAACTCCGATCGATGCCTCGAACATCGCACAGGTTATATTGAGACTAGTTGTCAACTAAGCAGGCCAAAAATTGAGCTACCCATATCAGTGGCGTAGGTAGCGTGCAATTTGGCGACATTGCAGTTCGTTCATCCATTTAAACTGATGAAAAAGATCGAACTATTGGGTGTTAGGTAACCACTTTCGCATTTGACCTTTTACATTAGTCTAAATGGGCACGATCAATATTGCCGAATTGCGTATACGCTACGCCACTGACCCATAATTGAATGGGCATCCGAAAAAAAGAGTAGGTACACGTGAATAAACCCGGGTTTTCGCGGGCACGCGGCGCACAGTGTGGGATATGCCCGCTGTAGCTAGAAAAAAGTCGAAAAATCAAGTTGCTTAAAATTGTTCGAAAATGGATGAAAATTATAGGTGAGGGTATGCTGATCACGAATATATATATTGTTTATACTCGTACATTTTCTTCGATCCGATTAGTGTGAAACAGCTTGAACATTGGCTTCCGCCGTAGTTTGGTTACGACATTGCCTACGATCATTTTCTTAGCCTTAGATTTGATGCTATTTTAAGTATACGTGTTACAGTTTCGGGAAAAGTGTTGGTTGCATGTTGTATAGGATGGTCTGCTAATCATTTTGCACCCTATTTTATTTACTCAATGTCCTTTCTAATGGTTTTTTTTAAAGCCTCGAATGAAACGTTCTCCGACTCCTCAAGTTTACGAAAATCGTGATCTTTATTGGACAATAACTAAATTTGGCGGCGTTTGGCGGAACTTTGGTTTACACCACGTGAAAGCCCATATTTCAGAGAACAAACCCATGAAAACAGTATAGGTTGTCCCAAGAATGATTGGACTTGACAACTGTAGCTTTAAATGAAAACATCAGCTTCCATCCTCAGATAGAGCAACCTGATTGGTTAGGAGCCGTAAGAAGCTGATGTTTTCATGAAAACCATAGAAGTGTCAAATCCAATCTTTTTTGGGACAAGCTATAGCTGCCACAAGGTGCCCCCACGAAAATAAGATCAATTTGGAAAGTGAGAATCGCCAGTTCAGACCACACTTTGAAGTGCTTGTGAGAGCTCGCCGCGCTACGTACAGCGCATTTTCTGTACTCGCTTAGTTGTAGGAATGGAAACCCTCCCTTATGCTGGCCCGCTGGCTCAGTCGGTCGCGGAGCCACGCTAACATCGAAAGGTTTGCAGTTCGAATCTGCGACCGCCTCCTTTTTTTCTCATCCTTTTTTTCATTATTTTGGGCATTTTTTTCGAGGACCAATTCGTTTAATGTGAACGTTTCATTAATTAGCGTTGTTGAAAACTGATCCCTGTTTTTTAGAGGAATAATTTTTTTTTTTTTTTCATCATTATTCTTTTTTATAAAATTATTTTGACAGTTTTTGGGCTTTTAGAGCACTTGACATTAAAACTCATAAAATCTGACTTCAGATTCGTGATCAGCGACCCTTTTTAAACCCCCTAGTAACACTTATCGCGGAGGAATGTCATTGGTCGGACTTTTTTCTAGCTAGATCGGTCAAATCCCACACAGTGCGGCGGTGGCTAACTTTCTTTTTGCGGGGACTCAACAGAGTAACATAGGAAGCAACATCCAACTGGACCATATGCTGACTGATGAAACTCCGATGCTTCGCTCTCATTGACTACTGATCTCAACAACTTTGCTCATCAGCCAACGTACCATGTTGGATGTTGTTTTGCTGAGACCCCGAAAAAAAAAGTTGCCAGCCGATTTTTTTTTTTTTTTTTTTTCTGTCGTAGAAGTGACAAACCGGTCAAAGATTATAAAAAAGGGACAAATTATTGGTTTCTAGCAACAAATAAATAAATAAATAAATTGCAATTTGTGAATATATTTGCCAAAATGTATGTAAACTAAGACCACTTGCCGAAACGTGGTTAAAATATGATTTTGCAAAAATGGCATAGGATATACTCTCCGCCCACCGTTAGCTCGGCAGATACGTACGGCGTATATCTGCTAATACTTCGTATTAGAGAGTTCATTAACTTGTCTTTTTAGAGCATGAGTGTCATGCTCTATTGAAATCGTTTCTACAAGGTCAATAATGCTTTTCTTATAGGAACGGCATGGTTCGGGGGTCCGCTCGGGGGATCGCTTGGTTTCAGTATCGAGAACGGGTCCTCGAGGACTGATTGACCCATGTGATTCCGCCAATCCGGTGTCCTCCCAATTTGTCGCTTTTTCTTTGTGGCGGGAGTTTTTGGCCAAGATTGAGGTTAAGCATTTTTGGGAATGTAATTACGTTACTAATTTGGGTCAGACTTCAACGAAATTTTCTGTATGAGATATTGGGGTTTTATATCAGAGGATTGTGTCCATGTTTCGTGTATTCTGCGATTTAAAATGCATTTAGATGATTTCAAATTTCCAATCCTGTTATTGTCGATGTTTCGGTCCGCTAAAAGAGTTCGTTTGGGGAACGCGATCGGCGTTGCGTTTTAAGGTGAATCCTCAGCGACCTGTAGTAAGATTCTCATCCGCTAGATAACGCCACTGTTCCGCGGTCCAGAAACCATGCTTTTTCCGCCTTTAATCGTTAATTGCGAGAGCTAGAGTTAACTTTTCGAAAATGTAAGAACGTTGCGTTCTAGATCAAATCCTAAGGGAAATTTTAAGACCATTCCGAGCCATGGACGAAGATATAACTAAGGACTGCCGACTTCCTATCTCCGCCCGTGTTAAAACCTGTTAGCGGGTTTTCGAGCGCGACCGCAGCGCTCCAAGCAGCAGTAAGGGTCAACTAAAAGCGAACCGCTGCAGCGGTGGCCGCTCCGGCTCCCTTTCTCCCATGCCTTCCCGCAAATGTATACCGTGTAGGTAATTTGAATCACGATTGAACGAAGGGAACAAATGATCAGCGAATTAAAAGGAAGCAAAATCCGCTAAAAAGCAAACGTCTGGAGTATTTCTTGAAAGATTCCTGAATTGTCGAAAATGATTAATCAAGGACTGAAATACTATACATCACAGTTAACCTCAAAACGGAATCAAACAAGAAAGAGTACATAGACATTTGTTTTATTAGTAGAGATCAAGCGACTCTTTTAATTTGCTGATGATTTCTGTTACCTTGTCCAAAGTTGATTCTGAATTTCCCTTGCTTTCGATCTTCCATTGAGATACTGAGTTATCTGATCCTCTTGGGTCGCCGACAACAGTTGACAGCCATGCCATAACAGACCAACTCCAACAACGGTTTTAGCAGTAGCTCAGCATGTGAGCATGGACACATCGCCAGGATCGCTCACTTGAAAGAGTAGTTCAGCTGACCGCTGCTTGGAGCGCTGGGGTCGAGAGCAAAACAGGACTAACAACAGTCGGCAGTCCTTAGTTATATCTTCGTCCATGGTTTTGCGACGACCTCCCGTCCCCTTTGCCCTCCCCACGAACTACTGCACCTACGCCTACAACGGTTGCTTGCCGCGTTGTGCAGATTGCATGAATGATGTGTGTCCATCTACTTCATCCCAATTTCACAGCCATCACGGATGCCACGCCCTCCACGGGTTTTCTAACTGGTTTTATGCGACATCGGTCATCGTGGCCCAGTGTTACATGGTAATCAGCGGCGGATTCGGGAAAGGCACCCCCCCCCCCCCCCCCCAACTCACGGTAGCCTTTGCCTTTTTTCAACAGAAAAAATCCCATAAATTCCTCCCTGCAAATTTGAAAATTCATAGGCGTGAAGCCCCCCCCCCCTAAAAGAATTTTCTGGATCCGCCATTGGTAGTAATTTTTGCGGCACACTACGCCGGATTCCCGTGCGCTTTCCCACACTTACCTTTCTCCCTTATCTGTCAATGGGCGCTCCCCGAGGGGCGGCGCGGCGCCCCCCCCCCCTAATTTAGAAAAATCAAAACTTTACAATAAAAAAGAATCGGAACATTCGAAGATCAAATAATAACGAAAGGAGTAAGAGTTAACAAACTTTATTCTTAGTTTACTTTACAATTTTAATTAGGGGCGTAATTTAGGGGGGGCAGGGCGGGAAGTAGCCCCCCCCCCCCCTAAGCAGTGGTGCCCAACCACCCCTTGCCACTATACAGCTCGCCCCCCAGTTTCAGGATTCCTCTCCCCCCCAGATCTAGACCTCCCCCTGATTTTTACCCCACCCCCTCCTGATTCAGACGACATCATCCTTCCCACCCGTCATCTCCCTCGCCGAAAGAAGTTTTAAAATCTACTAGTATGAACGTGTCTACATTGGCAACTACCGTTGGCAACGAGAATTTTGCGAACTTCCTTGAAAATTCAGAATCCTCTGGGTCGATAATTACATGATTAGAGAATGTATAGGCAAGAGTTTTGGTTTTGTTAATTTAAATAGGTTAACTCTTAGAATTCATCAGGACAATGAAAATAAAGAAGGAATAGTTGTACTTAGCTTTTTACTATTTCTATCATCTGATGCTGTCACTTTATTCATAATATCAAACACGTCAAAAATAGAATTACTTTTCAGGGTCGGACTGGCCAGGGCCGCTAGGCCGCGATCGCGGCCTAAAGTTTCGCTTTTTGAGGCCCAAGGGGGCCCCGCAGGGACCTTCGATGGGGCCCCCGAATGGATAAAATGGAAAAATTTAGGAATGAAAAACAGAATAATGTATCAAAGAAGACAGTAAATAGATTACTCTAAAGGAAAACCATTGTAAACTAATTAAGATTGCTTAATATAAGGATCGAAAATGCATCGAGACTGCGGCCAAGTCCACTCTAGTCCAAGATGCGGACCGACATTTGGAAAATCTGGGGCCCCCGAACGTTCAAAAAGGAGCCTTCGAATGGGTAAAAACGGGGCCCCAATCGGGTGAAAAACGGGGCCCCCGATCGGGTCAAAATGGGGCCCCCAAACGGGTTAAAAACGGGGCCCCGAACGGTCAAAACGGGGCCCCTTAGTCCCCCAAAAAGTGTCGAAAGAATAAACTGGGAAGAAAATAATAAATACTGGCAAGAAAAACGAAAAAAAATGACAATTCGTGTAATTGCAAGCGAGAAGCGAGTCTTAGGAGTCTATTATTATGTCTTATATTTTTAAAAACAAGTTTTCCTCTTTTCCTTCTTTTCAAAATCAAAACTTGCTAAAATGTTATCTCTATCTCATAAATAATTACTCGGTTCTCTCACAAATGAAACCCTAAAAAACTCATTAAAATTGGGTTTTTAGGACGTAAAATTTTCAAAATTTTCCGGGGGAGGGCCCCCGGACCCCCCGTCAGCACCTGGGGGGTATTCCATACCCCCCAGACCCCCCGGTAAGTGAGACACGTGAAAACAGACGGCGTCACTTTACCCCCCCCCCCCCAAGAATGAATATCTAACTCCACCACCGAAGATACTTTATCCTGGACTAGAAGCCACAGCCGAGCATATGTTCTAGCTGATATTTGGGTGGGTATAAAAAGGACCAAGAGAAGCCCACTGCGATCTGGATCCTTTAATAAGTCTACGTAATAACTAAAAAATGAGAAACAGAGAACTTTAATTATCAGTTGAAAAATAGCGTAAAAAACTGCTTCGTTTTTAGTTAATTTTTAAAAAATAGTCGGAGGGCCCCAAAATGGAGGGAGGGCCCCCAAATTGACCGAGCGGCCCAACATTTAGAGAGCCAGTCCGACCCTGTTACTTTTGATACAACTACATGCTACAATCACTTACAATTTCTACCATTTGGAAGGATAATTGATTTATTTTCTATTTTGGGCGGAAGTGGGGGGGGGGGGGTTCTCTAGACTTGCCCGTCTCTAGGTGGTGTCCCCTAGACCTTCCATTGACATTCAAAAAGTTGCCCCTCCGGGCAATTGTTTTGCGGGTGCCCATGTCTTTGTCCATGGTCTCTGAACCAGAAATTGAACGTTCTTCCGGTCTGTGGTTGCCTTCTTTTCTCATAAGTTTAGACACGGCCACCCTGTAAACCCCACAACAAGTTAAAAGTCCGCAATCCGCACCCTCAACCCGCAGCCACTATCAAAAGTAAATTGCCGGTTGACTTGCAGGTACTCTCCTCCTCCTCCCCCAACTTAGATTAGACACAAATATAAAATTAAAAAAAAAAAAAAAAAAAAAAAAAAAAGTGAAAAATAGAATGTATGCCCCAGCAAAGGGCCCCCTCCACAGTTTTCCAAGAGAGGAAGCGACCCCCTTGCCAGCGTAACTCCGAAAAAATAATTCCAACTGGGATCCAAGTAACTCAAGTAAGGTCTCAAAATGAAATCAGATGGATCCAAAATTTTAACGGCGAGTACCGGTAAGCTTACTCTTTTGATCGGTCCAAACCGGATTGCGATACATCGATTTACTCTCGAGATATCGATTTTTCAAAGGCGCGCGGTATAGGGTCAGAAATCTAAGATTCTCTAAAATCCGCGAATTTCGACTCTCATGGACCTAGCATGCGCCGTGAGAAGTCATATGTGAGTTTTCTGAGTTCACATGAAGTTCATTAAGGGCCCTGACAAATGTCGGACCGATAAAGTCTATATCGGGGGGGGGGGGGGGGGGCGTGGCCCCAACTCCAGCGTAAGTCTCACGTACAATGTCTAACTGCGGCCGCGGGAGGTCCCATAAGATCCGTTTAAAAACTTGGATGGATCTGATTTTTTTTCAAGAATTATCTAAAAGCTGAAGCTACCGCCCAATCCAAACCGCAGTGCGCAATCCATCGATTCGTTCTCGAGATATCGATTTTTCAAAGGCGCGCGGTCTTGTCAGATCGACCTTAGAGGGGCGCTGGAGACTGGAAAAAGGCGAATTTCGTCTCTCACGAACCAGTCGTGTGCCGTATTATATCGGTTCCGCTTTTTTTCGGGTCCCAATGATGTCCCGAGAGGGCCCAATGCAGTTTCGAGCCAAAAAATATCATCTTAGGGGGGAAATACTCCCCGTTTTAGCGTAACTCTGTCAAGAAATGTCTAACTGCGGCCGCGAGAGGTCCTGTGAGGTCATTAAATAAACTCGGATGGATCTGAAATTTTCGAGGTTGTCAGTCACAAGCAAGCGCTTTCGACCGGTGCAAACCGAATTGCAATACATCGATTCACTATCGAGATATCGATTTTTCAAAGGCGCACGGTCTTGTCAGATCGAACATTGAAATAAGCTGTGGATACTCTGTATCCGCGAATTTCGTCTCTCATGGACCGTTTAAGCTCCCTTAAAAATCGAATGAGCTTTTTTCAAGTTCATATTACGTTCCTTAAGGGCCTTGATGAGTGTCGGATGACATTTGATCAATATTAATATTCATTTTTTAATCTGAGACAAAAAGAGCTGAAACCATAAATACGAAGAATTTCCATCGTGATGACTTTGGTTCAAGCGAGGAAAATTCTATAGAAGTCCCAAATAACTAGACTAGACTTTCCGGCTTGCTAGGATTGGTATTAAGAATTTCCTTCCTGATGACTTTGGTTCAGGCGAGAGAAATCTAAAAAAGTCCCAAATAACTAAACTAGACTTTGCGGCTTGCTAGGATTGGTATTGCGTCATCCGATTTTAAAGGAACTAACACTATCGAAATCGATTTTCAAAACCACAGTATTCACCCCGCCTCGTGAACAACTGTTTCAACACGCTATAAGTAAATTTTCATTCCCACTTTGACCTATCAGGTTATTTTTACAGCGATCACTGTTATATAAACACAAATGCAGCGTTGCGATTGACTTTGTCGCAGTTTTGTACTATCAATATGGAACTCCACACTTACAATGATTTACGGCCGACACTCATGCTCTCTTTGCTAACACTGTTCCAGTGTTGCAAGTTCCAACTTGTTTTTTTGTATTTTTGTTTTTTTCTATTCTAGACAAGGAAAAAAGTCTAGTCTAGACTTTAAAAAAAATCTGGTTAAGCGTTGACTCTTTTTTGTTCGTTCGATGTTTCCTCTTATGAAATCTTCTTGATGCTGTTTCGTAATAATTTGCGACGTTTTGATTGCCTCTCAAACGTCGTGATAGTTTGTGACGTTTAATTGCGTCTCAAACTTGGAATTTATCCAAATATCTACCCTCGTGGTTTGTCAATTTAACTCTCAAAACCACCTATGTTTAGATGTAACCATTCAAAACCATATTAAAATGTCGATGTGACCATGCAAAACCATTAAAGTGTCGATGTGACCATGGACCGGATGGGCTTGGGTAGAGGCGGACTGATTCCAAAATTCGGACCGGGCCGCACGTTTTGAACTGGCCGCGATTGTAGGTAGGTGTATCGATACACCCCCCCTCCCACTACGTTTAGAGGTCGTTTCGTGTACGGCAATATAACATCTACTCTAATGTTTCGTCCACATCCATTTCGTCTAATGTGTTATTTCTTCCACGAGCATTTTATGCCTACCGAATTTTTCGTCCGGTGGCAAATTATGTCTATACGTACAAATAAGGTATTCTTGCAAAACAGGTCTACTCTATTCTGTCGCCGAACAACAAATAACGTTTACGCTTAAAATTTCATTGATAGCACGAATTGCTCAATGAGCAATCAGCAATTCTCATGTTCTATCCAAATTTTTAAATGAACAGCAACAATCCACACCCAGCAGTGACAAATAGCCGATTCCTGTTGGGTTGTTGAGTCCCATGAAATGAGTGTGTATTAAGTTCGTACGTATTTTTACACAATGTCAAATCTCTTCCTCAATAAGCAGCTGGCAAGAGTACTTTATTTTACACAATAAATTTTTCATAACATTTTTTTTTTTTTTTTTTAAATAAATTATTTAATTTTGGTCATGACTGATTCAAGTCAGTCTTTATTTTTTACACATTTCTTATGCCCAAAAGTAAATTAACAGTTATTTGTCCCGTATTATTAGAACTATTCTTAAACGGGTCCTCACCGCAAAACAATGGAGCTATTGCAAACTTTTGCTACATGCTTATTAATAGTTGATAACGGGGTGAAACCCTGTAAAAATGACGATAAAAAACTTCCAGCGCGTAAACTTCCAACTGACAATAAAAAACTTCGTTTCCAGCGCTGTTTACATCTGAGGCTCTTTCACTCATGCATGTCAACTTATGAGTCTTAAACATGGGCAAACAAGTGATGACACGAAAACCCCCCTTGTGACCCCTATCGATTCAGCTTGGCGAATGGAGTCGATCGCCCTAAGGGTTTTCATATCTTTAGCATCTGTGGCTCTTTCACTCATGCATGTCAACTCATGAGGCTTCATTTGCAACAGCTCCATTCAGTGCTTATGATTGGTCTACTCCTAAATTATTAGCACATTTTGTGGACCAATTTTTGAACAGCCGTACGAAGACCTGTATTCTTGGACCGAAAACCTGTAGATCTTTTTGTGAAGTAGACGTGCGTCTAATGACAAAAGGTCTAATTTATTAGGTCCAAAGACAGTACGTCTAATAATCAAATACATATTTGTACGTGACTGACATGAACAGTTTCGCAGTCAACGCTAAAAAATGAAGGCGCATCTATAAAAATGAGACGCGGTTTTCATAAATCGGAAAGTCTTCAACTATTCGTACGCGCCTGTACCGTTTTAGTCTACCTTTGAAATTGAAGGCGCACCAATAAATGTAAAATACTAGGCACAGGTTTCCCGATCAATTTGCGGGATCTCCTCTGGGAAACGTATTTATACCGGATACTTGGAGCTGATGTACGTCGACATTACGTATAGCCAACGTTTGACCCCTCTCCTTCTTTTAACCCTTTCGAATCGAAACACACAGCCCGAAATCTAAAAAAGCTGGTCTGTTCTGTTAGGTCGTTCATCTTTTTCTTCCTATTTCTCCATTTCTTACTTGTCTTTCTCATCTCTTTCCCTTTCAGTCGATTCCGTGACATTCCCATAGCGAGAAAGAAGTAGAGGGAGGGGGAGGGGGTGTCAAACTTTGACTCTCATACATTTTGAACCGGGGGTTCTAGAATTGCGGTTTTCACCAATTTTCTCTGTTTATTATGGGAAATCGATTTCTTGAATTAAAACGCCCTTTCCCACGAGGAGGATTAAAACGAAAATGCTCTCAAAATGCTTTGGGTCCGCGCCGCGGTAGGGCCCCATTAATTTATGGGGCTCAAATGATTCTTTGGAAAAAAGGCGCTCAAACGTTTTGGAGTTTCTCGAAGTAATCAACCGCTTGGGGAGGGAAGGGAAGTTTTTTCGTCCATGGCTATATGCAGTACCAGTAGTGGATCCAGAATATTTGGGGGGGGAGGGTGTCACTTCCATGAATTTTTAAATTTTAAGGGTTGCAGTAAAAAATTGTGGACTATTTTCTGAAAAAGGCAAAATTTGAAGCTTTTCGTCCCCCCCCCCCTTCCTCTCGTGTATCTGCCACTGGGTTCATGCGCTGCGCGGTGTCTGGTCCTAGCAGTGGCGTACGCGGGGACGGGGGCCAAAGGTCTAAAGCCCCCTCCCTCTCTTCCCCGCAAACCTCTGAATTTTAGGGGTGGAGGCAGGGGCGTCATTTGAAGGGGCAGGGTCATTTGAAGGGGCAGGGTGCATGGGCAATTGTCCACCCGGCCCCCCAAGGATTTGAAGTCAGGTCCAAAAACGGGAACGAATTATACTGATGAGGGAGGAAAAAAAAAATCATAAGTTTTTGTCCCCCCCCCCCCATGGCCGCCTCTTTGGCTCTAAAATTATACCGATGAGAAAAAAAAGGGTCATTGGACTTGTTGTGACTGGTTCTGATTGTGAGTAAAACATGTCAGTATGACAGCCACAGATTTTACCTACCAAAGACTTCTAATACCATCTAGACTGGACATAACACCTGCCCATTGAAACCGATCGGTATGCAACCACGATTACAGTATGTGCTAAGATTTTCGGAAATACATTGATTTAAATGGGAAAATGAATTTTTTTAAAAATTGATTAAAAATACTAAAAAAAATATTTTTTCATAAAACTTGGTACTATTCGAAAGCTCATGGTATGCAGATTCCGGTTCGGGCCGGTTTGTATACCGTTTTTTCAATCGTAAAAAGTCTACAGAGGCTCAAAGTTGGGTCAATTTTCCTCGATTCTACGGGGTGTTCCACCGTTTCGGTACCCCGCTGAGACAACCTACATAGCTGTATATACTCAATTTTACGTAATGTACATGTTATGATTAAAGTTATATTTATTGTGTGTCTCAATAATTTATCGCATAAATCTTATTTTTTTGAGCTGTAACCATTCAAAAAAAAGTACAAAGAAAACAATTTTATGAAGCACCCTGTAGAAAATCAGTACCCAACTTTAAGCCCCTATAGAATGTTCCTCGTTCAAAAATCACAAATCCGACCGGCCCGAACCGAAATCTGCATATCATGAGCTTTCAAACGGTACCAAGTTTTATGGAAAAATATTTTTTTTAGTATTTTTAATTAATTTTTCAAAAAAGTCATTTTCCCATTTAAATCAATGTATTTCTGA
Organism: Trialeurodes vaporariorum; assembly: GCA_011764245.1. Lineage (NCBI taxonomy): Eukaryota > Metazoa > Arthropoda > Insecta > Hemiptera > Aleyrodidae > Trialeurodes > Trialeurodes vaporariorum. The sequence goes on along the minus strand of VMOF01000379.1, from coordinate 41,037,360 downwards.
AAATTTTAGCACATACTGTAATCGTGGATGCGGCGCGGCGTAGCCAGGCGCAACATGCGATTTTTGTCCCACTCCTCATCTTCACTTTCCCCGCCCTAAAATCGGCCTTATGTCCAGTCTAGATAGTATTAGAAGTCTTTGATTCCTACTTTTTACTTTAAAAGTAAAAAGCCAAAAAGCTAGCTTTGCACCTTCCTCCACCTGCGAATTCGAAAGTACTTTCGAAAAAGTACGTTCGAATTCGCAGGTGGAGACACCCCTTTATACTTCTCAAATGATATTTTAAGCGTGCCGATACAACATATTGTACGCTTATTCCGATCGATTCGCTAGAGAAACACTAATCTACTACGTCCCATCTGATCACGTGATGAAATTGCGACATGCTCATTTTTGTACGTTCAATCTTGTAGTGAATTTCATGTTGGGAAAAGTAAGAACACTATCTGTCCAAAACAGTGGCGAAGCGAGAGATCTGGCAACGTGACATTTGGTCCATTTCAGTAGCGACCCGTGACATTTGGCAACCATGCATTTTTCCCACTTAAACTTAGGTAAAAAATCGATTCAAGCGGAGGCTGGCAGCCTCCTCGAGTTTCGATTGTTTTCCATGTATTTCAATGGGATAAAAACACTGTTGCCAAATCGCACGAGCCGCCTCTGGTCCATTTGAACCCAGAGAGAAGGTCGAACTCTGTGGTCATTGCCGATTCCTTGATAGTTCGATATATTTCGTGGGATTTAAAGAGCCAAATGCAACCTAGCTGGATTCCACGCTTTGCTACTGGTCCAAAAAAATGTCTTACATTAGATCATACCTACCGATAGCTCGCATTTTTTCATATTTTTAGCGCTACATAAAGCCAGTAGGTGTAGTTTGTTCTTTCTTGACAAATTTAAAAAAATGGTTCAAAAAATATTTCCGGTATTATTAAGTGGTGGCTTTTTCGCGCCAAACTGTTCAATTCGATATTGGAGAGCAGCCATGTTGTGACGTCAGTGTTGCCAGATTGGGGTGAAAAAGCCGTACGTTTTACATTGATTTAAATGGGGACGATACGGCTTTTTACCCTCAATCTGGCAACACTGTGTGACGTTGGCCCTTGATGACGTAGCGTAGTGGCAACGTTGTGCGGTTTGAGGGCACACAGTGGTGCTGGTTCTCGTGGCTTGGGATTGCCGGTCGTTGTGTGTGCGTATAAGGAATACCTTCGTACATTGTTAATGTGCGTGATGCATACGCCCTTTACAATGAGAATACTCAAAAAAACCCAAACTCGACTCACAATGACACAAATATTGAACAAACTGCAACACATTTCTATCGCCGCACCCACGTTAAGACCCGAACTTTTGCTGGACAATTTTTCTTTGAGGTGATGGAAAATTCGAAGGGTTTGTTCTAAGATCGTTACTAGTGGTCCAATCCAAGGTCCATATATTATAAGGTCTGGCCGGTAGCTTTCGGCTCCCCTCGTTGGTCCACAGTTTGGGAACCACTTCTCCATTTAAAACCATTGATCCAAGGTGGCGGCAAACTCGGGAAGAATGTTAAAGTAAATGGGGGTTTGGGTTCCCAAACTTTGGATTTCCCGAGTTGGCGCTACCGGCCAGACCTTGATACATGGACCTTGGTCCAATCCCCCCCCCCACTCGCCGCACCCAGATTTGGACCAGAAGTTGCAATATTACCTGAAAAAGCAGTCAAACTAAACATTTAACCGATTTTTAAAAGGTTATTTTATGGACTCAACACATGAAAGTACTTTGAATAACAATTTTTCATAAGATTTGGTCAATTGGTGCATAGTTGAAGGGCTTTTGCTCATTTAAGATGTTTGAGGCCGCATTATCAACATCAATTAATTAGTATAATCTTTGTTGAAATCCGAAAATGTATTTCTTTAAATTTCATCAAGATTAAACAAAACTAGTTCAAAAAATTCTTCCTGGAAATATCTTTGAAGTCAGTTTTATTTAAAAACTTTTACGCAAATAAATTAGTGTGTTCTGGGGGAAACAACTGAAGCAAGCAACTGTTGTGCCCTTTTTCAAATTAAATGTTGATACACCAGTTTTTTTGAAATGGATTCATGTTACAATTGTTACATAAAACATCAGTCGGAGGGTAATTCATACAAGACAATATACCCTTGGGAAGGAGAAAGTATCTTGTTTATCCCATTAAATTAGTGAATGAGCAGGCAATTTTGAGCGCAACAATCGTTTATTCTCAAGCATGCATGACATTATTTGCTTAGGATTTATTCAGACTTTTGTGGGATTCATGAGAGTATTTCAGAACTTCTTTGCCCTCAGTAGACAGCCTCAGAGCCAAAATTGTGGATTTGGACCACTGATCGAACACTGCCTGATCGAAATTTTCGATAATTTTGATAAAAATTTAGGGGGCCAAAAATGGCAACAGTGTAAATTTTAGTTGATCAATGTATTTTTATCTGAAAAGTACTTGGTATGAAGAGTACTTTTAGCTATTAGTTTTTTTAACTCCGACCTTTTTTAGAGGAGTTATGATTTTTTGAAAATTGACCAACATCAAACTTTGAGATTCGATACATCAAATACGAAAATTGACCAATATCGAACTTTGAGATTTGATAAATAGAATACGAAAATCGATATTGATAAGCGGTCAGCACTGAAATTCTTAGAATTTTGCATTATTTTTGAATCTGTAGAAAAAAGAGGAAAAATGCAATTTAGGGGGAAGCAGTGCCCCCGCCCCGCGCTGATGCGCCTTTTTCACCCATAAAGAGGGGGGATGCACCATAACTTTTTTTCCATGGATGCCCCTTGCCTAGCAGAGTTCTTTTCAACTCAAAACCACCAAAAATATTTTTAATGTGCCCTTTTTTGGCTTAAATAGGCCACCTGCAATGTTTATTTTCATACATGGTGTTTCTACAGCCCCCTCCCTCCCAATCTAAATTTTGAATGGTTGAAGATAAAAAAAAAAAAAAAAAAAAAAAAAAAAAAAAAAAAAACGAAAACTGAGGGTTAATGTTCCATAGAAGAAAAAAAAAGGGGGGAAAAAAGGAGAAAAAATAAAATAATAAATGGTAGGAAACAAATTACTTTGACAGCTAACTTAAAATAAAGGTTGCTTTCTCAATTTCAAAATAAACTCAAAGTCAAAATCAACAAAAACCAACCTAGAAGATTTATTACATAAAAGAAAGTAAAAAGACAGATTCATACAGTATAAAAGTCTAACTTGTAAAAAAGAAAGCTTTAAAGCTAGTAGAAATGACTGCTACACAGTATTTACCCATTTACACCGCACCTACAAATTTTTTAGGGCAAGCGAGTAAACAGAGATAAAAGCATTGGACAAGTATGCCTACTTGCAACAGCTGCGGCCACAATTAAGAGGCCTTTACAGTAGTGCTGCGGAGCCTGGCAGGTTGCTTATCTCTAATACTAACTAACAAGACCTGAGTGAGCAGCACTCCGCAAGTGCTGTATCCAGGTTAGGTTAGAGTCCCTATATACTATAAGAGTTGCGCCATTGGTGAATCCATTTCTGATTGGCTCTCAGATTTAGGCTGTCAAGAAAGCTCCAAGAGGCAAATGCAAAATGGCGGAGGGTTTGTTTACTTTTCGCGAACTTGCTTTCATTACACATTTGAAGTAACAGTGATCACGGTAATTTTTGTGAATTTTTCTTCTGCTTGAATGTTATTATGGAGAACTTTCTCTCTTACAATAACGACCGTTATTGTTGAGGATCTGAACCTAACCTACAAGAGATAACGGAATAGTGGCAACAGCGCAGAGGCAAATGGCCATCCGCCATTTGCAATTTGCCTCTTGGGGGCTCCAGTGATCCGCTTCTTCAATCTTCTTCATTTTGGGAGTCTTGTCGCAACTCTCATAGTATATAGGGACTCTAGGTTAGGTAAATGTCTTTGGAACAAGTCTTGAACTGCTGTCCAGCAGGCTACATCAAGGGCAATATCCACATACGAAAGAGCCTCCACTTGTTTTTTAAAGATTTTTTTCAGCTGCTTGAGCCAAAGGTTCCTTCAGCAGTGATATAACCAGCTCAATGGTGTATGCAGGAATTAGTCTCTCTCGCTCTTTTCCTGTTTGAGTGCATGCACTAGAAAAGGAAAGAGATAGAGGCTGAAGAGATGTTCTAGACCCTGTTTCTGTCCTTTTCTAACACATGCGTTCAAATGGGAGAAAGAGAGAGAAAGACAAATTCCTGTATAGGCTAATGATCCAGCTCAATCTATTAAAACCAAATTGAATCATTGGTTCAAGCCGCTTAAAGCACTTATAGAAAAGCAGGTGGAAAACTCCTTGAAACGCGCACCACATTTTGCAGAGTAAACATCAAGTAAAAAGAGTTGTACACAGGTAAATCAGGTATGTACAGAATGTCACTTTTTTCTTCATGCTTTCTTAAAAATTCTATCACAGAATACCAATACATATTTAAAAACAGGAACCCAAAGAGTTAATTCAAATTCTGCAACTAGGATTACGATGATACAGAATATTTTAAAAGTTCTTCCCCTAATTTGTTGACGAACCTGTCATGGTCTGTCACACTTGCAACTATTCCATGTTCATTCACTTTTTCTAACTCTGATGCATAATTGATCAGCTCATTCTGTAAAGTTGTCATCTTGCCTCCGAGAGACTGGAGAATAGCGTCAGCCGCACAAATGTCCCACTTTTTAATTTGAGTCATGTGCACGTAAAGCGATGCATTACCGCCGATGACAGCGAGAGTTTTGTAGCCTGATGGGAGGAAGGAGAAAAATATAAGGTCAAAATCATGCTTTGAACAATTTGAACAATACTTTTTTTAGTGATACAAAGAACTGTAAATGAGGGATTCTCTTTGTGCAAACAATTAAAAAATCCAAGACGAAAGTCATGGAAGCAGGCTTGCAAGTTCTATGTTTTGATACTTTATTAAAAGTTACAGACTGTTTTAGTAGAGTGATAAATAGTATCAATTGCCGTACGAGGATCTCTGGTTCCGAATAAACTCTGATTCAACGTATTTTCCGCATAAGCGCATTTTTAAACAGAAATTTAGGCTAATAAATCAAACAATCAATGCAACCTTTTCGCAAGCGTAAATTCTACATCCTCAAAAATGCTGATTTATACCTGGTTTTACGACAAAAACTGATCAACAAGATACTACAGATTGAACGATACTTTACGAGGTTGGAATCACCCAAATTTTTGCCAAATTCCGCCAGATTTTTCAAGAGCAACAATAACATTTTGGTGATTGCAACCTCCAAATGCAATGTTTAATCAGCAATAGGTATCTTGTTGATTTCCGCAGTTTTTGGAACCAGGTATGACTGAGAGTTTTCGAGGATGTAGATTTCATAATGGCAAAAATATTGCATTAATTGTTGGATTTAATAGCCTAAATTTCCATTAAAAAATGCGCTTGTGGGTAAAATATATTGAATCAGAGTTTGTTTAGAACCAGAGGTTGTCAAACCATGGGCGGATACAGGGAATTGTCTTTCTCTCTCTCCCTCCATTTCAACTTATGTGTTAGAAAGGGACAGCAGAGGGGGCCATCACCTGACTTTGGCCCCCTCTTCTGTCCTTTTCTAACGCACGTTTTCAAATGGGAGGAGAGAGAGAAAGACCATTCCCTGTATCCGTCCATATGTCAAACGGCAATTGATACGATATATTGCTCTACTAAAACAGTCTATTCATAAAGTGCTAGAAGCACTGAAATAGAGGAGCTCACAGATACAAAAAACTCAGGAACCACTGAAAAGGAATGAATCACAGAATTCACCGCCAAAAGCTCACACGTTGCCTTCGGAGCTTCCAGTATTTCAAAAAAAAGGGAGGAGAGAGCCCCTAAGACCGAAAACATTTCGGTACTTCCCAAATTTAAAAGTGATGACAGCAATTACTAACAGTGTGTTTGGAAGCAAGGTCCTTTCTCCAGTGATACAATTTTTGGACTTCTCTGAGTCTAAATTTCAGTGCAATAAAGTTTCTTGTTCGTTGGAATATTCTGGTGTGAGTTTTAGAAGATCTCCGTTAAAAGGACCCAAAAATTGATATAATAATTGGCTTCCCAGATTTAGACGGGAGTCTTCCCAGATTTAAAAATGCTGGAACAAAATTTGACAGATTTCTTGCTCTATGCACATGAATCTTATCTTAATAAGATGCTCCAACTCACTTTCATTAGTTTTGGCACAAACATTTTGTACTTTATCTACAGCTGTAAATCAAATCTTGCAATACGTTTTTCTCAAAATAGCAAGTCCTTTTCCTGGATACCCTCTTACTTATAAACGACAGACTACAGTAGAATCCCCTTAACTCAACCATGGATAACTCGAAAATCGCGTTAACTCGAATTTTTTTGCGATCCCGTGAAACTTCCATAAGAATCGGCTTACTCAAAAATGGTGTTAACTCGAATTTTTTTGGAGGTCCCTGACGATTCGAGGTAAGGAGATTCTACTGTATATGATTGATTCTTCAAAAGCTGTAGCTCCTCAATTTAAATCAAATTTTCTTTAACATTTTACTCTAATACACTTTTTTTCTCAATGACCCAAAATTTACCTCTGTTTCTGAACAGCTCAAAGTTTGTCTCCAGAAAAAGGGCCCACTAACACTTACAGTGCCCAACTATTTTTCCTTGTGCTATTTTCCTTTTTTTTTTTTTTTGGCTCATGGGTTATTTTTCCAGAGAGGCCATCAATTCAGGAAAGTTTTTTGAACTCAAAATTCTGCAAGTCTGTTCATCCGTATTAGACCTGGTCTATTGAAACTAGAGTTGGGCAAATGGGGTTGGTAATCGATTACACGATTACCAAGTAATTGTAATCATTGTTATTTTGGAGGGTGATTTTATGGTAATCAGGGCTGATTTTTTACAAGCTACCAGTCATATTAGTTGCAGAAGAATCAAATCTAATCAAAAAGACCTTAAAGTTCACTATTTACAAGCGAAAAATGCATTTAATTACCATCCAAAGGTCTGACGATTACCGATTATCCAGTAATCGTGTAATCGATTACACTCCTACTTGCCCAACTCTGATTGAAACCTTGCCAATGAGCTCAAAAAGTGTTTCTAAATTGCAGTGTTAAAGTCTACACCTTTAATCATCTTGAGGTTCAGGAAGAGAAAAGATAATGGGCTTACCTGCACCTCCGGCTGGTATAACATTTGTTTCTGAGCCGAACGCACCCTTTGCAAGATTGGCAACTTTGCCAGCATGAGACCGAGACACAATTGCAGTCGTTTTTTCTAAAATCTGAAATGAGAAGAAAATGAACCAATCAAATTAGCCTCCAGTAGAAATTATTATCAATATGCGTTCCTACAGTGGTACTGCTGATTGATGATCATCAAATAGCACTGTAATTTGACAGAATCGTTAGATGATCAGTAATGAGCCTTGTGTCCAACAATGCCTGTTTGATCATACCTGTTTGATCACGTACAAAGGTCTTTTGAGAGTTCATGGTCTCAAATATGTATTGAGAAGTATTATCAAAAATTTGAAACAGATTAACATGAAAACATTACACTAATATTCTTGTTAAAATATAAAAACATTCATTTGAAGATGCTCTAACGGACAAATCACAACAAATCAGCTTTTACTCAGAACTACAGCCTGACATTAATCAATAAATCATTTGACTGATTGTGAAATGGTCTACTGTGATCACTTCCCGATTATTTGAAGCCAAAACTTTAGCAAAATGCAAAAACGCAGTTAAAGCTTCACAGCAAATCCAGTTGCCCAGTTCGGTTAAAGACCAGCATACATCATTGATCAACACCACACCAGGAATGTAGAATCTTCTGTGACGCCACAATTTTCACACACAAGGAGGAAGGAGGACTGTGTCTACAATTTTTATGACACCTCTTGATTTTTTTTCTTTGGCTCAACACTTTGAACCAGTGAAGAATTTCTTTTTGCTGACAACGCTCCTGAATAGGGACATGCACAAACTTCCCTTCGTAATTTTAAATTCCCAGGAATTTATGTGCAACGCTAAGAATATTCCGAGATTTATTCCAAATTGGGTAATTTACTCTTGTAAAAGGGTGTTAATGCCCGCATTCAATTCTTTTTCTTGATCTCAATAGAACTACTTTTTTTTTTTTTTTTTTTTTTTTTTTTTTTTTTTTTTTTTTTACTGTTTTATAGAATTTTTGAGATTAAAGATTAGATTGAATTGTTTTTCAGTACGTGCTAATTTTCAGTGACCACAGTTTTTGCACGATTGTACCATCAAATGACCAAGGATTTTCTGCACCCCTGGGAGCTGATCGGGGACTTCATAGCTAAACATATCAATAAAACTGAAGACAAGAAACACGATTGGGTGAGAGATCGATTCAGGGTGGATCTTTTTCGAAAACCATTGTCCAGTCGCTCGGTAAGTGAAGGTTGCTCCGGAGACACCTTTACATAGCGAGCGAATGAACAATGGTTTTCAAGAGACTTCCGCCACACATCCGTCTCCCACCCAATCGTGTCACTTGTATTCAGTTTTATTGATCTGTTTAACTATGAAGTCCCTGGTCAGCTCGCTGGCCTACACCACCATCAGTCATCAGTGATGCGTGATGTCTGGCCAGCTTGCTTGCCGCAGCTTTAGTAGATTGTTTTTTATTTTTCTTCGTTATCTTCAATCTAATACACAATTTTACAAGACATTACACCAGAGGGTAACCCCGCACAGTAAAACCGACTATGATGGGAGTATACAACAGGAGCCCTCTCTCAAAAAAATCAAGCACTATAAAAAATGGAACCTGTGTGCGTTTCTCAAAAGGCTGCATTCAATCTGAGTACCTAGAATTTACGGATCATTACTGCAGAGCGGTTAGTAACAAACAAGGATAAAAGAGCAGTCTCACCTTTCTGGTACTAAACAATTTCTGTAAACTGGATGATTTGCCCTGATCAAGCCAAGCCCAATAAGTTACTGGTGTTGTCTCCAACGGCTTGTGAATGACTCCAATTATTGGTCTACCTTTGTAAGCAACACACACCATCGTAGTTACATACTCCAATAGATTTTCTGAAATTGATTTGAAGAAACAAGAAATCATATTAATTTATTCTCAGAATAGAAAATAGTTGAAAATTTTATTTATTGATTGATTTATTTATCGATCTATCTATTTATTTATCTATTAAAGCAAGGGGTGTCTCAAAAGTGAGCATCATGTTATTATTTTTATTTTTTTTCTAGAAATCTATTAACACTGGAGCGAAACTAAAAATAGTGTTCAACGCATCTTGTCATTGAAAAGCTTTTAGCCTCCATTTTTTTAATTTTAATTTACACCAGAACCAAAAGATTTCAGCAATTTTTCCAAGCCAACTTTTTCATCCTTGCATAAAAAAACTTGTTGGTCCTCCTTTTAATCCAGGTGTTGACTGCATTCTTGCTTGCAAGTAGTCATAAATAATCGCCACAATTTTTTGGGTTTTGATTCAAATTAAAATCCAAAAAAACTTTTGCAAATGAATCAATATCACATTTGTTTGCAGAAAAAGTTCACAGCACAATACGGAATCGGATCCAAAGTTTCATCTCCCTCTCTCACCTACTATGCAGGCATCATAGGAGATTCCTATCTAATTTGTTTCTCTCTCTGTAGAGCCACACAGAGGAAAGTCTCAAATTAGATAGAAATCTCCAATGGTACCAGAAACCAGGTACCTGTATAGCTTCACCATAATGCCTTTAACTTTAAAGTCGTTTTGGGAGTCCAAGAGCAAATCTTGTGATTTATTTGTATACTCATCATCATTTTCACACACGTAGTAACTATTCAATGGCCTACAGCAAACATTAGGAAGAGCCTCATAACTGTTTCCCATTTTTTACCAGTCTATCGTCTCCACCCATCGCCATTCTTCATATGTATCCAGTCAATACAAAAGTCTAAAATTCCAAGGATTGAACCGCTGTACAGTGCCTGGAAAGAAGATTTAATAGTACCTGTATATTCTTGAGTTGCATCAAGAGGATCAATCCACACGGTGATATCATCTGTGAAAACATTAGAGTCCTCTAGTTCAGATAATCCTTCCTTGGAGGCTGGATCTAAATCCAGAACTGGCTGAGTTATATCACAAAGTTTTGAAGATTCTTGTTCTTCAGAGATCACCTGGAAAAAGACAGATGAACCATAAGGTAAGTTTATACTCATGAAGATGAATTGAATCCCAAAGATTATAAATAGGAGCTGAGAGACATTCCTTGAAAGGTCATGAGGGAATCGCTGCAGACAGGAAGATTTTGGGATGTAGCATAAATAAATGAGTCTGCAGCAAACTAATGGGTCGTCAATTTGAAGTATTGATTTCTGTGTAAAGATATGCAAAGACAATGATGGAAGCATTAAAATTTCTCACTTAGTTCACTTCCTAACTCCAAAACTTACTTACTTACTTAACTTACTCGAGGAAAAATAAATCACCTCTGTATTTTCTTTGGATGGACCTTACCTACAGTGTAGGAAACGGCAGAAACTATTTTTTGTCATCTAGTTAGTGAATCCGAGTTTGATCCGGTCTTAGTAGCCTTGTTTAAGCGAGAGATCTCAACCTGGGTTGAGTCAACCCGGGTCCAACTCGGATTTGCGCATAAACACCCGTGTAATAGAACTCGAGTTCAAAGGATTTCTTTCTTCTTCTTCTCTGTGTTTGTTTACATTTTTGACGAAAATGGCGGCAATGCTTGGTGCGGTACGGACGAATGCGACTGCATAGGCCGCAAGTTTAACCTCGCTCGATTTGGTAACATCGATGCCGCGCGAACCCGGGTTCTGAACTCCCAGGTGTTTATGCGTCAAATCTCAACACGAGTTCACCAACTCGACTCGGGTTTGAATCGGGGTCGAGTCAAACCCGAGTTCAGCGAAAACTGAAGTGTTTATGAGAGTATCTCAACCCGGGTTGAGATCTCTTGCATAAATAAGGCTACTACTTGCGCCACGGTGTCGAATCAAATTCCTCCAATTCACCTCTGTTCAGATCTGAATCTGGTCAAACGCTGATTGAGTCATATCAGCATTACAGTAGCGCACCGAGAGTTTCTTCATCCTCTCTCTTTTCTCCATTAAAAAACATATGTTAGACAAGGATGGACAACAGGATAAAACCCCCTCTTTCTGTCCTTTTCCTACTTATACATTCAAATGGGAAATGAGAGAGATGGAAGAGATCCTGGTTGCGCCAGTGCAGCATTATGAATAGGGGTAACACTGGAACTCAAAATCATTTTAAACGAGAGATTACCAATCTTAAAGAGATGTGGCGTAACGGTCCAAAACTGTTACTCCTGAATTCTTTGGTTTTGGCAAGAAAGTGATAATTTCACTCTTAGAATGAGTAAAACGATGTCAAGGGGAAAATTTAAAACCAAAAGAGCTTGCAAAAATTTTGCTTCAGATAGATGAGAAACAGATAAAACAGCAAAGAGCCAGCCATGGTACAAATGGACATTTGTGGTCTTGTCGCTACAATGGAGTTATTATGGAGCGACCACCAACGTATGCCGTTTGTATTCAGAGCGAGCAACACTTCTGTTCCATTGGCAAGATACGTTACACCAGTAATCTCTGGTTTAACCCGCACAATCAGTTCTGAAGGTTCAAATGGTTGCACAGGCTTAGCTATTAGAAACGCTTTAGTTACTTACAATTGCTTTGACTGTTACTCAACATTTTCACAGTCAATACCGGTATCAATTGGAAACGAAATTTGGAAGAACTTGGTGTGCTTACTTACTTTTAAATGTGGGAATGTATGCTCCAGACCAAAGTACATCACACAGTGCGATCGAGAGTCTGCATTGGTTACTAGCATTTCTGCACCTTCTTTCGTCTTCCCTTTGCTGTGTTTGTTCAAATTTGTTTCATTGCGAACTAACTTTACTTGCTTCCCCCCTTTCTCCGCAACCTCAATCGCAGTGATTAGTAGTTTCCTGAGATTAACTATCGATTTTGTTTCTTGGCGACTAAAAGCACTTCCACTAAATACGTACACATAAAATAAAATCAAGGTGGCAATGATCACACAGATGCCCAAGGTGTTTAGTCGTACGGTTCCACTGAAATTCATTTTTTCTTCTCATACATAAACTGACATTAAAGGATCATATATAATCTAAACAATCAGTATTAGAAATTGCTAGATATCTCAAAACAGACAGTTTTCTTTTCTTCCTTTTCCTTCGAAAAGATTTAGTCTCAAAATTATCAAAACATCGCAGAAATGAAAGTTTTCTAGGTGAGCTGAACAGCATATTGCTTCATAACTGAAAATTACTGGTTGCTTTTTAGTCTTGAGAATAGGAGCTTTGGAGCTATCTGTCTTTCATGTCAACTGTTCTGCGACACACTAAATTAAACTTTAAAATAAGAAATAACCGTGTTTACTGCTTGCACCGAATGCCTTCCGACTTGTGATTCCTCCTGATTTTTCAGAAAAGAAAAGCCACGAATATTAAAAAGTGAACAAATTAACAACAAAACAAAGAAAACAAGAGTAAATCCATTTACAAAAAAATAATTACACAGCACTAAGTACACCTTAGGTTTCAGTGCACCCTCAAATTGGCTAAAAGTTTTTCGGAATTATCAGTTCTTTTGCATTTGTAAATAGATGTTGACATTTTACAGAGTACTTTCGGGGTAAGGGGGCTAGGGGGCTAGGGGCAAGATCTTACAGGGGGGGCAGTGTTGCCAAACGTGGACAAAAACTAGCTAAGGCGAAACTAGAGAGCGCACTGGTCGCTTACGAAATATAGGGACTAGGGAGTCTAATTTCAACAAGAATAATTTTGCCCGACTTGGCATCGATGCAAACATTGATGCACAGAGCGGGGCTCTAAATAATACGCAGAGCATAATAAAGTGGCGTCGTTGCCAGGTAGATACATAATTAAATATTTAAATATTTTTTTCAATCTGGAAAGGCGAGGCACAACCCGAGACAAATCTCATCAATTGACGGAATTTATTTGAAAAATTATGTAGAGATATTTTTTGCTCACACTCTTCAATTTAAATAATTAAATTTAGTAAAAATAATTTTAACGGTGCATCAGAAATCTGACAACGGTGTTGCGAGGATCCGACCAACCAACGATGATTCGTCAACAAAATAATGTTACCTGATAAGTCAAGTCGACCGGAGCCTGAGGCAAAAGGCTTGGCGTTACTACGATGATAACAATCAATCTAATTTTTATCTGGTAAGTCCGTATCTTTATCTTTGTTTGAATATTTATTTGGACTTCAGCTCTTATCTCCCTCTTCATGATTCACAGGCGTAGCGTCTATCCAGCTGATTTTTATAGCCAGTCAATGACTATCAGCTAGATGGCAGATTTACCACATCTTTCCTGACTTCTGAAACCTTTTCAGTGTAAATTCATGGCAATTTCAGACGTACTTATCTCCACAAATTTCCATATCTCTCTAATGTTGATCATTCATTTGCTTTTTCATCTTGTCGCGACTTTTTCCCAGTCTTTCTGTCAACTGTGTGAGTAACGTAAGTTTGTAGCGACTGCTCTTGTTCTTGATTTTCATGATTTCTTGTACCCCTTCCCCTCTTAGAATGAGGATCAGTCCTTTATTCGAAGCTCTGTAGAGCTCAGGAATCGTCTGCACATCATTCATCTCCAATTTCTGAAGATGTAAGACCTTCCTTGTAACTGAAAGTCACACCCCTTGATTGAATCAGAAATCCTAACCTCTGAAAAAATTTTCGGAGTTGCATGAATTTTCCACCTCTAAGACCACATTTTCTGCCTCTATTGGCTGAGTTATGGCAAATTATTAGTATTGAAACCTTCTTTTGCATCATAGACCAGCGTGATTCTAATTAGACCCTTTGCTGATCTCTAAAACTTTAACGTTGGCTTTTTTACTCGTCAGAGTTTGGTCTGCATCACGCGCTATGATATAGCCTACGTATTTTGTGTATCAAGTTCTGACAAGTTGCAGTGCTTGCTTCCAAAATGCACTGAAATGTATTGGTGAGCGGTTGGTTAGTACCGAGGTTTGACTTGTTACTAATCAACCACTCAGCGATGCGCTTTGATGCAGTTCGGAAGCAGGCATCGGATTCTGACCGCTTGTCAGAATTCTATACTCAAAATGGTTCTGCTGTAACCAATTGCTCATTGCTACATTTCTGAGCCAGGGGCCCAATTAAAGTCGGATGTGACTTGAATTAGCATAACTCTTTGCTCACCAAACTGCATCGATGACCCTCAAGTTAAGCTCTAGTATGGTTCAAGCTTCACTGGAGATTGATTGTTACTCATCGGTTGAAGTCGGTAGAGTTCCAACTTGATCGAACCCTAACCACTGCTACTTGTCAGAACTTGATACTCAAAATTTGTGAGCTCTAGAGTAGTCTCTTTCTGGGCATGGGATTTTGTCAATTATTGATGAGCGGCTTGAAAAGCATCAGCGAGTGGCTAGTTAGCATAGAGCTTAGACTCGTTAATCAACTATTTATCGGTGCTTTCGTGGACATACACACTACCAGTCAAAGCCTGATTTTCAAAATATATCTGTTTAAATACCTTGAAGCGCCAAAATTAAGTAAGATAGGTAAATGGATATCAATTTCTAAATTAGCGTCTCAAATCGTATGCACAGTCTCGTTTCAAAAATCATGCCAAAACTAAGGATGTTTTTTTGAAGTTTTTTTTAAATTAATTATGACATTTGGTACTTTTTCCGGCACATCCATATCAAGTGCTCTTACTCGTTATTTCTGAGTTTATTTTAGATTGCTATTCATTGATGAAGAACTTGACTGCCTTTAGAATTTCGAGGGAAATACTGTGTATAATCCTCTGGATATGAACTTCGATTGCCTAACTTCTTCTGAAAATCTTTCGCACTGTTAATTTTAATTTTTCTTCTGTCTTACAGATTCCCTCAGATTTCCCCACCGAAATGTTCTAGTCATCTCTAATCTGAAGGAAATTCTAACTACTTGGTGCCAGTTTTTGTCTGATCTCTGTTGGTCTTGCCAAATTTAAATTTTGAGTGTGTTAAGTATCCTACCAAAGCTCTGTTTACATTATCATCCTTTGATGTGAATTTTTCATTTTTACCTCAAATTCTATCATCTAATCAAAACGTGAATGAACCTCACTTAACGCGTTCGTACCAACATTAAAGTGCTTATCTTACTTGGCGCATTGTTGAATTTCAAATTAGTTTCGCCAAAGTTCTGATTGAAGATTGAAGAATAAACATAGCAAAGAGGGAACTGATAAACATTAAGAAATCATTCAATTTGTGTTCCACTACCTTTTTATTTCTGTTACCGGACTGTTTTCTTTTGCGTGTGCGTTTTGTGTTTATCATTTAGTGTTAGGTAGTGTATAAATAGTCTGATTACTTGTGCCATTTTGTTTTTTTTTGTTTTGATTCAGATTTTTCTCTTATCATTTTTGACAATTTCAGTTAAAAGTTATCTTGCCAGTTACTTTGTATCCTTAAATTCTTAATTTACATTAATTTTCTGTTTGTGTATTGAATTTTTTTTTTTTTTTTTTTAACCGGTCAATGAATTTGAATACTTTGAATCATTTTAATTATGATTAAAGTGATAGAATCTACATAGAATCTACATCAGAAGTGTAATTGATCATTGAAAGCCTCTTCAACTAGTCGAAAAGAATGGCAAATATGACACTGAAAGTGTTTAGTCCTAATTTAAGGAGTTCTATATTGAATGTTAGTTTTCACTTCTGAAAATACAGCAATTCAGCAAAATATTAGGTTTTCATTCTCTAACCTAAAGTTACAGTTGAGACTTTTATCTAATGTTATTTGTTCTACTACCTAGTTAGGTTTGCAGTTCACCAAATTCTAGAATAAATATTCTAGTGTAATGTTAACCAATATTCTAGTGCGCTAGTAACTGTATCAATCATTCTAGTTAAAGCTAGTATAAAACCAAAGCATTAAGTTTAATTTTATTAATTTTTATAGTATATATTATTGTGTGCTATAGTCTTGTATTTTACCTTTTTCATCCGAGTGTATTGACTATTCCTGCTTATAATACTTAATAATGAAGTCTACCAAAGAAGCAAGTAAAACTTCTAACGCAGCTACGAAGAAGAAGAAGAGGCCTGTGAAGAAGAGTAAAGGCTACCAGTGTCCGCAATGTCCCAAGAGCTTCTCCGTTTCCTACTACCTGAAGAAGCACATGGTGACTCATACTGGCGAAAGGCCGTATCAATGCTCCGAGTGTCCAAAGAGGTTCAATCAGAAAGGAGCGCTGGTGAATCACAAACTATGCATTCATTCAATTGGAGAAGTGAAGAAATATGCTTGCACCTACTGTGAAAAGACGTTTCCTTTGAAAGATCGGCTCAAACTCCATATACGAGTTCACACAGGAGAAAAACCTCACAAGTAAGCTTAGAATCAGTCATTTTACGTTTTATAAAAACTCTGGATAGCCTGAAATTATATACTCAGATAAAAGCAAAGTATATGGAGGAACAGGTATGGACAGGAGGCGGAGCTAAGATTTTTGTGCGCATTTCTATGAGTAGAGCTCGTTTCAGAAGTGTAGGCGCACCTAAACCATAATCTTTGGCAAATTTTCAACTTTAATTCCTTCAAATCAAAACCGAACTTGCCTCTTACTTTATTATTTGTCTTTTAAAGTGTTCCTCATTGTAAAGTGAACGCTCAATTTCATTTTCATTTTCATCCATTTTTATCGAGTAATATCAGAAATAATATTGACAAATTCCAAAGATTATTGGTGCAGGTGCGCCTACACTTCTGAAACTACCTTACTGTTTGAGCTGAGGTGACATCACGAAGGTATAGGATCAAGTATGTGTTCCACAGTGACGAACATGCCATGAGAGTGATGCGGGCGAAAGTGGTAGCTCCATCATTGCCGACAGCTAACTTACTCAAAACTCTTTAAGCTCCGCCTCTTACCCATACCTGCTTCTCCTTTTGCCTTGAGGTAAAAGCTGAAACCAACACAAGAATTGACGCTTTTCATGAGCGGATGCCGGAATTTGTCACTCTTTTTTTTTCACTCTCTCTCTCCGCTCCTCCCATTTGATCGTATGAATTAGGAAAGGATGAAGATAAAAGCTAAAGTCATGAGATAGCCCCCTCTGCTCTCCTTTCCTAACACTCCGTATGTTCAAATGGCCGCAGAGAGAGAAATACAAATTCCAGCATCCGCCCATGAAGCTATATGCGTGTCGGGTTGGGTTCTGACAAGTAGCAGTGCCTGCGTTCAACCTGTATCAAACTCTGTCGTTGAGGAGTTGGTGAGCAATGTTAACTTTTGTGCTAACTTAGCTCACTCATGGACTTTTGGTTGCTCTACGATACTTATCAGAACCTGATACTCAAAATGCATCTGTTCTTCAACATCCAATGTTGAGTTTTGAAATAATAATACTGAAAGTAACATGGGTTAAATGAATGTGGAAGTTTGAATTCTAATTTAATAATGTACAAATAATTAAAGTCTCATTAATTTTGAAAGCTCGATCTTGGCTAAATGCTTCCGAAGCTCATGCAGTTAATCCTTAAACGGTAACAAACATTGCTGCCAAGGTTTGTGAATTATGATCAAGGTGATTCCTGGCAAAACCTTTCCAGATTTCAATCCAATGGATGGCCCCTAGCGCTGCTGTAGAAGTCAACAGTTTTTGGCTGAAATCGATGAATTTACTCTTAGTACCAATATAAGGAACATCAGCATCTGCAAACGTACGCCAGAAAGATACCCTGAAAGTTTCAACCTGAAATACTCAAAAATAAAGTCAGAAATGATGAAATACAAAAATTCAGTAAGTTTGAGTGAGGCAGGTAGACATAGTATCACCAGCGCTCACTAAGCTTATGATAAAATGAATTTCATAATTTACGGCTCTAATTCTCAACCAATGTTGCTCGTTTTGAAAAAATAAAAAAAAAAAAAACTACGCAGGTGTTGCAGGCTCTAACATTCTTGGATTTTGTGTTTTTCCTTTGTTTACGATTTAAAATGCCAAAAACATGTTCTTTCTCGATAGTGACTAGTGATGCTTTCCATCAGATTGAAATCTGGAGAAGTTTCGCTCGGAATCACCTTAAATGAGGTCGTTTCACCTCCTTAAAGAGATAGGCTATGAAGAAAAAATTCTAATATCTTCAGAAATGATAGAGCCACAAGCAAGGCCATGCCGATTGGGGGGGATTTTGCCCCGGTGCCACTCTGCTTTCTCCTGGGGCGGCAAAATCAGGATAAATAATCAGCAATAGAAAAAAAAAGGTTATCAAATTCCGTAATGTATCACCATAGGCGGCAAAATCAACGAAGCAAGTAAAAAGGTTGTCTAATTCATAATTTTGAGTGGCGATAATTTGCAGAGGACGGCAAAATTGCTATATTGCCCCCCCCCCCCCCCTTCAGAAACCTCGGCATGCCCCTGGCCACAAGTAAATGCTTATGATCTTTTAAATGGCGCAAATTGCTTTAAATTAAACATTTGTCAACTTTTTTTAAATCCAACGTGTCAACATGCTTTATCAGGCAACCATCTTCGATTCAAAAATTTTGGAAGCCTTCCACCAAAGTTCAGTTAAACGACCAAATAAATTGTATTTTTATTTGCACTAGCAGCCACTGTGTTTCTACCTATTTTTCTCCCTCTTATACTCGACAGAGTTTAGTATCGGAAGAAATCGGTGTGGGTTTTTAACCTTCTCCCAATTAAATTTTGTTTTTAATCTTGTTTTCATTCCTTTTTCAGATGTCGGTATTGCAAAATGAGGTTTGCTCGAGGGAGTCAAGTCATTCAGCACATGCGGAAACATTCCAAAGCAAAACCGTTTGAGTGTGCTGACTGTGGAGCTAAATTCAACGCTCGAGTCACCTTGATGCTCCATTGCAAGAGACATATAGGAGCTTTGGACTATGTATGCAATCTGTGCGGCAAAGCATTCCTTCGTCAGGATGGACTGCAAAAACATATCACCAGTTTTCACTACAATGTTAAAGCGTTCAAGTGTAAGATTTGCAACCAGTACTTCAAAGGTCATATCTTGCAGCATCTGAGAACGCATCGGAAGGAGAAGCCTTATAAGTGTGCGCATTGTCCATCAAGATTCACTCAACGATCTCAACTCACTGTTCACCAACGAAAACACACTGGGGAAAAACCGTACAAGTGTCAGTTTTGCAGCAAAACGTTTGCCCACTCGACCGTTCTCAACATGCACGTCAGGAAGCACACTGGTGAGCGCCCATTTAAATGTTTAATATGCACTAATGCAGCGTTTTTTCAGCTACCCCATCTTAAGAAACACATGAAAAGTATTCATAAGACAGATGACCCATACTACTGTCCCAAGTGTAAAACGTTCTTCAAAGTGAAGAATCAACTTCTTGCCCATGAGGCTACTTGTAGCCCCGATGCTGTTTCTGAAAGGAAGTTTTTCACTCAGCCATTGTTACAACCAACTTCATTTTCTATGCCAATCACGAGAATGCGATTGTTATTAGCCGTGCTTCTGAAGCGAATTTCCACTCCGGAACGACTGTCTGCGCTAGGTTTCGGGAAACGATTGATCGATGATGTTCTTTGTGCATCTATTGAGAATTCAGGGAGGGAGCCCATTCAGGATGGGACTTTAGATGAAATGGCAAAATTGAAGAAAAATGTTCAAATTTTGCTTGAATGGACCATTCCGAAACCCTACATGGAAAAGTTCAAGACTGAGAAACGGTCGACAGAAGAGCTTTTAGAAGAATTAACCTCTTGACGCTTTTATCGTCCGCTTTCTTTTTCATTCTTTCTTGTGCCTTTTTTAATGCTTTTTCCTAACTAAAGCATTTAAAAGTAATGCACTGTATATATTTTTCTTTGAAGACAAATTCAATCAGTTTTTGCGTTTGGCCGGGACTCTGTGATAAAATTGTACCCTAAAGGCTACCATTCATTTCAAGAAAGCATGTACCAAATTCATTTATTTGTTCATGTGCATTTTGGTCACTAATGTCAAATCCGTTGTTACTTTTTCTCTGTCTGAAACCAATCCCTCTCAATTTTAAGTATTTCAAAACATTGACGTTTGAACTTATAGTGATGAATTTTTGGTAAATTACTGTACATCAGGTAGTCAGACCGAACCGCTCATAAATGTTGAACTAAACCAAACGATTTTTGAAGCCGTCTGAATCCGAACTGAACCTGGACTGGAAAAAGAGACAGTGTGAAAACTGGCTCACTAACAAAGTGAACTTGTAAAAGGTGTACAATTTTTAGCGCAGTCCCTGGGGAGCAGTCTGCTCAATTCTATTGCAAGGTTGCCAGTGCGTCAATTGAAATTTTTTCCTCACTCTATTAAATTTTTAATGCGATGCCGTTTCTCTTATCTTGCAGCTTTCCAATAAATAAACCAATCAGCTACTCAAAGCTCCCTCCCTCTTTAGGTGTGTTTTAAATTGCTTTTGCTCATTTTTATCTTCTGTCTAGATGTATGCTAGCTTTAGTGCGAATTGAATCCTGAATCAAATTATGCGTTCCACCAATCATACTCTTTAATGTAAAGTATTTCTGAAAAATATAGCCTTCAGAAGGTTACAAACTAAGTATTTGAGCTATTCCAGCACAAAGGAACCTGAAAAACTGGTTGAAAAGATCATTTTGTCGGTCAAATTATGGACCAGAAGTCTTCATAATAAGCCTCAATAGTTCTCTTAGCGAGCCTGAAAAGTTCTCAAAATTTGCCCGAAAATTCCTCGTGAGTTACACAAAACTCATTCAAATGAGCCCAGAAAGTCTTCAAAATAATTCCAAGAAACCCCTAATTATACAACATAAAAATCCTAAAAAAATGGCCGAAAAGTTCGTCAAAAACGTACCCAATATGCTTTCAAAGTCCGTAGAACATTCAACTATAGATAGCTGAAACGATGGGCATTTTTTAATCGAGTTACAAGTCCAAGATCAGTAATGTGAACAAAATCATAACTTTCCATTTTTCAGAAAAGGTGCAGTTACTCCGAGTATACTTTGCAAAAAATTATAGCTGTTTTTTCTACAACTGAAACTGTAAATGCTATTGTTTGATTGCTTGAAAATTTTCTTTGCATTCATGTATTGGTCTAAATTTTCACTTCAATAATAAGGCGCTAAAAAGCTGGGTTACCAATTCAGAGTTTACTAAACATTTTCTTCTAAAACTTTGTGATGACAAAAAAACAAGTAAGGAGTCACCTATCGCAGCAGATATTGTTTATTTTTGTTGTGGTTTCTCAAGTTATCTATCAGTTTAAACGCTTTTACGCGTGATATTCGCCACCCTGGAATGGCTCATTGCAAATGTTTGCTGTATTGCTTTGCGGTTTATAATACCTTGTTACATCTTCAAATGAATTTTAGTTTGAATAAGAGTCCTGCTACGCTACAAAACCATTGACACTAAATGCCATAATTCTATGGTATGGTTTTAATGGTAGCACTGCTTATTTTCAGTCAAAAATCAAAATACAGCAACTAAAATTATTCCTCTAGTTCAATGATTGAAAAAAATATATTTTTTGGAATCCCTACCTACCCTTTTATCTAAGAGATCTTTTCCTTTCATGTCTTGTTTTTGGTGTTTTTTCACCATTGTAAAATGGCGGAGGGAAAAAACCACTGATTCATACTGTTAGCACAGAATAATACAATCAGAACGGAAACTCCCATAAGAGCCAATGGAAGCAAGTTTGGAATTTAACGGCACCAATAGGCAACGGTGTGGTCCTATATCCCAACATGGCGGACGAGTGTGGTTTGTGTTGAAACTCATTTATTTCTATAAATTCTGGAAAGAAATCTTAAGTTTCCGGCCTCACTTTTATTCTAATGGCATTTCAGAATGAAAATTTCGCGGATCATGTCCTATATTGCTTTTTTCAAGCGCGAATCCAGATGTAAACATCCTATATCCCAACATGGCGGACGCGAAATGAATTTGCTTCAAAACCCAACAGAGTTTCCGTTCTGATTGTATTATTCTGTGCTGTTAGCTAAGCACAAGATTTTTCTTTCTTTTATTCTTGTTTTTGTTGCCTTGTAAAGTGCAATCTAAGTCAACTGAATAATCATAATCTTTTTTTGTTGTTATTGACTGAATCAAACCAAAGACCGCTAGTACGGTGCACTCAAGATATTGATTTGTTGAAATTTTACTTCTGTTCGTCAATCGTAATTAAATCCAATCAATAATCATGGTTCAAGAACTATCTGTCCACAGACTTTATGTCCACCAGTGGCGGCTTGTGCAATTTGGCAACAATGTTTTCCTTCCATTTGAATACATGTAAAACAATCGACTGCAGGTGAAGTGCTGCTTCACTATCGAATCGATTATTTTGCATTGAATCAAATGGAGGGAAAACATTGTTGCCAAAATGCACGAGCCGCCACTGATATCCACGTACTTTTAACGTCCACTGATGTGTGTGTCCAATATTTTCTTATCCAGTCTGTGAGATGTCCACTTATAAATACGTGCAAATCTCTCAAGTCATCTTTTTGTCCGCCAATTCTTAAAGACGAAGAAGATGGAAACATTTAGAGGTAAAGTAGTCTAAAAAATGTGCTATATTGATTGTTTCAAATGCGCAGCAAAAAAATTCCCGTTCGTAATTACATTAATTTTTTTTTTACAGTAAATTGTAACGAACCCCTTCATTACCATTCTGAACAGTAGACAAATAAAATATGGACGTGCGATTTAAAGTGGACTTAAATGAGTGGACGTTAAGTTTGTGTACTGTAATCATGTAATACGACCAGCAAATAAAGTCTGTGTACCGTAATCATGTAATATGACCAGCAAAAGAAAGTTTACCGTAATCATGTAATATGACCAGGAAATGAAAGTCCTCTCAATGAAATTGTTGTTGATCAATTTTTCTATTATTTTCCGAAGAGTTTTTGATTTTTTTTAGGCATGCTTTCAAGCGGCAATTCTATTAAACTCTGAGATACCCAAAAACTGCAAAATTCTCTGGGATTAGCCAAGAGATTATACGATGACAATTTCTACAATGCTACTTTCTTTTGCTGGTCATAGTGCATATGTGATGTAGTGCTGCTAGATTGATGATTGTTTGAACTGTTTAAAAACAAACATCAAAAAAGACTGACCATTAACAAGTCAATTGTAATTATTTAACTTTTCAGTGACGAATTGTAAAAGGTTAGTTACTACACCAATCTTAGTCCTAATCTAGTGAATCAAATTAAGTACCCTATCTATTTTTCACTCGCTCATCATTTTTTTTTCTTTGTTTGCAAATTCTGTACGATTCTATGTCGGACACAATGTTATGTCACTGACCACTGTTTGGCAAGAGTTACCTTGACATTTTTTGTTCTAATGGGGCAGTTGCAAGGGTCTGAAATGTTGTGTTTTTATAAAGGAAATGATAGTACTTGATGAGCTGAAGACAGTGGTGCCTTTGGTTTTTTCATAAGTGTCACGGTTTTGGAGATACACATGTGTAAAGTTATAAAAAATCGTGTGCGTAGTGATGTCACTAAGCGGAATTCCCATTTAAAACAATATATTTTGGGTCAAGATCTTAGCTTCGGAACAATAGGACTTAATTAGAAACAAAAGGTATCTTTGTTCTCAGCTCATCAAGTACTTAAATTTTCTTTATGAAAAACACAACATTTTAGACCCTTGCAACTACCCCATGGAAAAAAGTCTTGAATTCCTGAAATCTGTAGACTTATTCTCAAGACAACTTTTATCCAAGCCGGTCACATCGTACTTTTGAGGCTGCGGGGCCCACTACAAAACTTTGTATTTGGCTGGCCAGGTTCTGGGCCTGTGGGCCCATTTCCCCTCCCCGTGTGACAAGCCTGCTAGTACCCTCAGTTTTTGTAAAACACTCAGTCATTATTGGATTCATTTCCCATTTTCATAACTTGTAAAATTTTGAAAGCTAGAAGTATTTAACTAACATTCAGTGCCGAAAGCTCAATAAGATGTTAGACATACCGTGTACCTCAGTCAGTTTGGCGTGTTTTTGCATAACTAACTCTTTCTCGAAAATTAAGCTAACTCAGATTTGCCCCAAGTGCTAGCTCCCTATATCAAACTAAGTAGAATGCAATCAGTCCAAAAAAAAAAAAAAAATGCCAGTAGACAAATATAATGATGTATAACTTGAAATTAACTATTCAGCACTTTGCATATTAATTACTTCAAGTTTTCAATTGTTTTTATTGTTATTTTTTTGTGTTTAATTGCTTGGGTGCTCCAGTTTTTGTTTTGCTCTGTCATGGAGGGAAGCTCAAAAGTGAAACCACCGTTGCTTAAAATCTAGATTGTCTCTATAGTGTCATTAATAAATCTATGGATATCACCGATTTCCTTTCCCTCGTCTGCTATGGCTTTATTCAAACACCTTCAACTCTTGAGGTATGCAACATAATTGCATATTTGCTTAGCTAATTGTTCACTTCAACGTTCAAGAGTGTTTTACGACTTTATCTCAGAATGGTAGAAGGATGCTGATTGCTAAAGTCAAATCTCCAACACAACACAAACGCTCGCAACAGTGTTCTTTCGAGGAGGAAAAAAAGTGAATTCTAGATTAATGATGTGCATTTGAATTCTTGCTCTGATTGGTTTTACGTTTGGACAGCTCGCTGAAGAGTCAGTTAAATAAAGTGAGGTTATATTTTTCTCAATGATTTTTGTTAATGAGCTCTTCAATCTATTCTTTGTAAATAGTTTAAAATAGATTTAATTGTTTTTAGTCATTAACTGTCTTTAGGAGAATAGTGTCATCAGGTCTCATGGTCGTCTATTATTTTAAGTCTTACTATTTGGTGGCAGTTTTTTCTTGTTTTTCTTTTATCTTTTTCTAAAAGAGGTTAACTAACTACTCTCCAAGTCAAACCTTAAAATGTTCTGTAATCATTCAACAAAAATGCAGTCTTCTTTTCAAGAGTAGTTACCTACTTGAGGTGGATCTTTGGATAATAAACAGCATGCAACTCATTTCATAACCCAAAGAAAGTTTACCTCCAAACTTAATCAACAACTTTGAAAAACTTGAGTTATAACTCGAAAAAGTTTCAATAAACTCATTTGATCTGCTTCCTATTATACCAAGTTCAAGATTGTACGCCGTAGTCAAGTTGGCAAAAAAACAGGCTTAAGTTTGACTAGCCTAATCTCACTGTTGACACAACTTTTTTGTTTTTCAAAGTGTCCAGCTAAGTAAATGTCACTGGTTTTAGTCTCAAGTGAATCTGTTGCTTATTCTTAGAATCACTTTCAAGCTGCATTGATCAATCTTAAAATGCCGCGAAAGTCTGCTTCAGACTAGATTAGAGCTGGACTACTAATACTTCGGACTTTAGATTGTCACAACTTGATTTGGTCCTGTTGCAAGGCTGTTTCGGCCCTTTTTCTCATCGCTTTTTCCTCTTTATAACCGCTCCCGGTTATTCATATTGTCTTACTTTTCTAATTTTAGGTTATATTGTTGAGGATCTCTTATTGATAAACTAACACTTTTTCTATCTTCATGTTTTGTGCCATTTGCTTTCCTTCATAATATTCTCTTAAAGAATTCGCTCACAACAATAGGCTTGGAAGCCGAGTATTTCAGCAACGAGCGTCGAAGAAGAAATGCCTGTAGCTCTGAAGTATTAAAACCAGTGGAAATTTCAAAAGATGTTGAGCTGAGCTGCTAAATTTATGGCCTCATTAGTTGTTTATTACCCTTGTTAATCAATTCAAAATAAACTGATGTCATCCTGAAATTTGACAGCACTGGTTCTGAGAAACTAGGAACGAACTACAGAAAATGCTGACATTTTGACTGATGTAGTTATTAATATTAAAACAAATTAAATTTATTTGGTGTTTCGTGTAGCCAAAAGCTACTGCGACATTCGAAAGCTTTGTTTGGAACCTGTATTTTGTAACTCCTCCGCTTTTAATTTTTGCGTTAGTTTTCATTGTATGTCTTGCGAGCAGATTCCTGAAACTCTTCTCTGAAACACCAGCTCCATTGCCGAATTTCAGAACTCTTACTTGAGGTTAAGTAGGTACTATGACTTACAAAATGTAGTCCCCTGATCGAAATTCTTATTGTTCAATTTTTCCATGGTTTTCAATAGAATTTTCGATTTTTCATGACTGTACTTCGAAGTGTCATTCTGCTCAGTCCTTAAACATCGGAGAGCCGCAAAATTTTTTAAAGGTTCGCGAGATTTAAAAGAGTAAAAATTTCGGCCAGAGTGCTTTCTTTTGAAAGTCATAGTAAGTACCTTATTTCGGAATTGGTATATGTTACCAACATGAAGTTTTGAGAAAAACAAAAAACTGCGCGAGTCTTTTAATTTTAAATTTTGACAGACGAACACATTAGTGTTTTTAATGGTAATGTTCTAGAAGTGAAGTAATATATTTTCTGTTTGCACTGATGCAGTTTTGCTCAAGACTTGAGCTTGTTCATATAAGTCTTCCAATTGAAACATCCTAAGTGCCAAAGAAGTGAAATCAAGTTCTTCTTAAAACAAAAAAAGATCTGCCTTTAGGAAATCCCACCCTGAAATAATAACTAGGTAACTCTTTCTAATGTGAAAAATTGGAAAATTTCAGAATTAATGTCGTCAAAGTCTCATTAATCCATGATAAATTATCCTTTGATAACATCTCAAGACTCTAAGAAAAATTTTAAAAAAAGTAATGGTGGACAGAGATAGTTTTCGTTTTAATGATGGAAATTGACGTATTGAATTGATTTTAGTGAAGTAAACTAACTTTGCGGTAATCTCCTGTAAGTGTTCAGAACTTGAAAAAATTACGTGTCCAGTGTTTGGAATAAGTCGTCTTTAATAAACATCTGTGAAAGAGCTTTATGGCACTTAGGATGTTACTTTACTGACTTGTTGTAATTTCTAAAAGTTATTGATTCGAGGATAAATAAACTTGAATTTTTTATCCACCTGAGTGTTCCAACTACCTTGATTTAACTCAAAACCAATTCTTGGGCTGAGAGTTCTTTTCAATTCTTTAAATTCAAAATCAAACCGAGTGCAATCTGTTGAAAGAGTCTTTGTCTCACTGAAAGTGCTAAAGTTACAACCCCTTCAGAGTCTATAAAAGTTTTCCTTCAATTGTTTTATTTGGAGCAGTCAAACAAAAAGTGAAGTCAACTGTTCTCTCCTCCAAAGATGTTCTCATTTAAAATGTAATATTATCTCTAGTCTGAGTAATTAGTTTTGTAATGTTGTTACCAATTCTAAATTTTTATCTACTATTTTTGGTTACTATGAAAGATGAAACTGCCATCGAATATGCGTTGTCATTTTTAATTTGTATTTAGGTACCATCCTCTTATCCTACTTTCATGTAATGAGTTAGAAACTAGTTTAAGCGTTGATTTTTTTCTTTAATTAAGTATGTATAAAGTTATCTATTATGTATAACAAAGTTGCTGGCAAATTTTTCTATGTGAAGGAAGAAAATTCTGATTAGGACAGTTTTAAGAACTCCCTGCCATCAATAAGGGTCCATAACTGGCAGTTAATCACATTTATAACAGATTTCTTGCTACTCTCCCCTTCAACAGCAGATATCGTCAAAAAAATTCATGGAAAATGGTTTAAACAAGAGGTTTTAAGGGGGGTTGTGAAATTGCCGTAGTCTATTGTATTACAACATCCACCCAGTATCATTTTGACTGACTGTCTTGAAAATGGCTTTTAATGTCCTAATTAATATTTACTTTAAGAGTAAGTACTTGGGTTATTCTGGGCATACAATTAGGATTAAACTCACCACAACCGTCTTTGTTCTTCTTTGTTTGGTCCAGATTACGAAAGTCACGCGTTGGGCTCTATTTACAGACTCTATTGGGTATTTACTTTAAGCACAGTAATTTACGGTGTTATTTGTTTGCCTCTACTGCGAAGGAATTAGGCTGAAGTGAAACAGTGCCCTCTTCTCAATATAATTAGGAGCAAGGCAAAAAAGGAGGTACATAAAAACTGAGTCAGATTATCAAAATTTGGCAATTTGAGTGAGGTATGATAATCCTCATCCAGAAGCAACTCAAAAGTTACCACCAGTGATCATTTTTAGATATACGCATCAATTTTTAGATGATTCCAGGATCGATTAGTTCTGTGGACACCATGTTGCGCCGCTCAGAAAGTCAACAGTTTTAGGCTAAAGTAGATGAATTTATGCTGAGTACAAATTTGAGGAACATCAGCACCTGCGAGCATGCTTCAGGAAAACACCCTGAAAGTTTCAAGCTGAAACACTCAAAAATAAAGCCGGTGTTTAGGAAAAACAAAAATTCCCGGAAGCCTCAATGAGTGGGAATGAGGCAAATAGATGTGTATTATCACTCACTCGCACTCACTAAGCTTAGATTTTTTCAATACTTGAAATAATTTATTGTAAATTCATGGATTTCAGTCAAAAACTGTTGACTTTTTGAGCAGCGCTGGTGGCACTATCTATCAGATTGAAGTCAAGAAATGTTCCGGCAGGAATTCCCTTCAAATAGACTTGTTAGACAAGGATGAAGTAGGAGAAGGAAATCCCCCTCCTTTTGTCCATTTTCAACTCATTATATTCATAGAGAGAATGTGAGAGACGTAAGAGTTTTTCGTAAACCTCAAACACAACTTACGATCATTCTGTACATCTATAAGATCTCAATCGGAAATACTTTTTGTCCATCATTGCTTGCCTTCGTTCTCAATGAACAGATGAATTTTACTATCTTTTGACTTCGAAATTTATAATGTTACCATAAATAAGTCATTTCTATCTGTTAATCTTCTCCTTTTGTATGGTAGAATTATCCTGCAAATGTTTCAATTTTTTATTTGTTTTTGCTGTAATTAAATAGCTTTTTTAGTTTTTAGGGAAATCGAGTGTGTCTATCATAAATTCTTGTCTCGGCTATGTTTAGATTTTAGTTTCACCGATTATATTTGTGTTCCCTAGTTTGTTTTTTTTTTTTCTTTGCCTTTTTTATGTTTCAATATCATGTTTATCTCTTCTATTTGTGTGATATCAGCAAAATTAATCAATCTGTGCATGTTTACCAATTCTTACAATTATAGTTAGCGTTTGATTTCAAGCAAGAGTCAATTCTTTTTTGTTCACCCTCACCCTTATCATAACACTAGCGGACCCA
The DNA here is from genome assembly GCA_011764245.1 of Trialeurodes vaporariorum. NCBI lineage: Eukaryota > Metazoa > Arthropoda > Insecta > Hemiptera > Aleyrodidae > Trialeurodes > Trialeurodes vaporariorum. Next base: position 41,008,093 of record VMOF01000379.1, on the reverse strand, counting down.
AGAAATTTTTCTTCTCTCTCTTTTCCCATTAGAACGCATGTGTTAGAAAAAGATAGAAGAGGGGGCGATGATCATGTGACTGCCCCTTACATATCCTTCTCTTACATACGCGTTCTAATGTGGAAAGAGAGAGAAGGACGTATTCCTGGATTTGCCAGTGTATTATAAAGCTCACTCTTACTGCAAGAGCTCTCAGCCCTACTGCTATACCTAGAATTTGTTTCTCTCCTGGCATAGAGGCGTATCTCCTTGCCATGATTTTGACCAGAGCAATATTAAGGTTTTTTGTCTCATACCAATTCCTCCTGTGGTCAAGTCAATTTGTTCCTATTCTGTGGCTCCCCTATTCTTAGGGTTTGCTTTTAAAAACTCAGTCAAATGCAAAGATTATTCTTATTCTTAAAATAATTTAGCTCAAAATGACATTTGGAGCTACGCTCCCTTGTGTAGTGGGGGAAGATTTTTCTATTTTGGAGGCTGCAGGGCTCAGCCTGTATAGGTGTCAACAGATGGGATAAATGTCAGGGGGCCTGGGACTTTGAAAAATTGTAAAAAAAAAAAAAAAAAAAAACTTCAAACTGCATTGCAGAGAGATGATTCAAAATGTTTAAACTGTTTGCAAACTAAGACCAGGGCCGGATTTAATGTGGGACGCGCGCCTCGGGGCCCCCACCACAAAGCAGGTCTTTTTTTTTTTTTTGTATTGATGGTTGATGAACTTCCTTTTTTCTATCATCACAATACTGTATCAGTCTGGCAACGTTGAAAGTGAAGCTTTTTGTAAAATAACCCTTAAAAAAATTAAGAAACATTAAAAAATAATGACGAAACTTTAAAAATTATTAACGACTTTTTTATCAGGGTAATAATTTACTTCTTTCACTTGATAAGCCTTTAAAAGTAGGGACTTGATAATTTATTATTCCTAAGATTTACCAGGAGGGGGGCCCCCACCAAAGGTCCGGGGCCCCCTGCAACCTAAATCTGGCCCTAACTAAGACCCCCGAACTCCAAACCAGCCTGGGATTATCCCCCACGGCCCCACTCCACATCCTCCAAGGGCCCATCATTTCTAATCACCTGAGGGCCTGACATTTTTTGAGGTGGCTCTAGAAACTGAACAGAGAACTCGAATTAGTCAGCACATGTGACAAAGAATATTCTCAAAATATGCTGGTCAGAATGAGAATATTCTGACCAGAATTTACTTTCTGAGAAAATGCATTTTAAACACCAGTTAGAATATTCAGAGGAAACTTTTGAAGAAAATTCTGCTTGGATTATTTCAAAACTATTTCCTGAGATGTTTTCAGAGTTTCCGTAGAACAAACTTTGGAAGTTTGGGATTATACTCAAAATATCCTGAAAATATTTTGTGGAGAAAGTGTGCGGGGAATATCTGGTCTTTACCAAAATGATTCATTCCGAGAAAAAAAGGAAGACATAAATTAATTCGGTGAAGGTAACTACCTATTTTCAGCAGAGCACCTTAATCTGGCAGTTTCATTCAATTTGGTTGAGAATGAGAAATGCTGGTAACTCTGTTAACATGTATGTACTAGCGAGGACAAAGATACCTGGGCAGAGTATGCAACACGGAACAGACCTAATCCTAATACACACGTTGAATTGGATGCTGTGTATTGCTTATTGCATACCCTGGCTAGGTATCTTTGTCTCCGCTAGTACATACAGTCGGCGAATTAAATAATGTCAGCTAACTCCTTAAATTTTGGCTAGGTAGGTAACCTGCGATGCTTCTTCTATCCATCGTGTTAAGTATTGCAAGTTGCCTACCTGAACCAAAATTTCAGGAGTCAACTGACATTATTTAAAACATTGACGGTACCCAAGGCTATAGATTAAAGAGGTATGCTCATCTGACTTCGGCCCACGAAGTCAGTAGCGCGCAGTTCAAAATCCAGATCCAAGATGGCCGGAAAAAGCAGAAAACATTGTATACTCTTTCCAGAAAACATCGGGCTATTTTCTGCTTTCCTGGAGAGGGAGCCCAATGTTTTCTGGAAAGAGTATACAATGTTTTCTGCTTTTTCCGGGCATCTTGGATCTGGATTTTGAACTGCGCGTTACTGACTTCGTGGCGCGAAGTCAGATGAGGATACCTTTTTAATCTATAACCTTGGTCGGTACCTGTATACAGAACAAATAAAAAATGTCATTTCACTCCTTAGATTCTGTTTCATGCTAGCAACCTGCAATACGTATCACGATGAATTAAAGCATTGTAGGTTGCCTACCTGACCCAAAGTCTAAGAAGCTATGGTCGACAATACTTAATTAGCTGACTATAAGTACCTATGTCCTATGTACACACATAAATGATTAATTTTTTGTCATAAATAGAAAAATGGCAGAAAACAGATTCTTCAAAACAAAGTTTTGAAAGGGATGAACTTGGAGCAGGACTAACCAAACACACGCAACAAGAAAAAAATTGTTCCTTTGAAAAATTTAATTCATAAAATACAGTAAAATTTTTTATAATTGATATATACAATTACAATAGATAAATGGGCACGGACAGTATATGCAAAAACTACTGTAGATATGGGAAAAAAATCAATTGAAATAAATAAATTAAATTACTCATTAGAGACAATCATTAATCATGTTGATGTAAGCAAAAATAAGGCTTGGATGGGGGACTGGATGAAAAATAATACAATTAAAAAAAAAATTAAATAAAACATTACAAATTAAGGCAACAGTTTACTGAGTTTCTATTGAGTTTTTCGTTTAGAAAATCATAATTTAAAGAATAAAAACAAAAAAATTGCGACAAAAATGTAAAAAATAAAAGAAAGGAAATTCAATCAAACAAAAACATGATTAGAAGCTTGCTTCCTTTGGGCAAACATATTTAAAAATTAATCTCACTAAACTTAGATTCTTAATCACTAAAACTCAATTTTGTTCCAAAATAAATGCAAACAAAATTTAAGTACTGGATGTACTAGTAGAAGGAACATCACAAAGTGGAATGAATGAAGTCTCCTAGAATTTTTCTGCAGTATTAAATTAGCGACAGGTCCGTCACAAACTTTTGCTGGGGCACTTTCTGGAATCAAATCTAAATTGAATTTACACCTTTAACGTTCACAGCACTCTTAAAAATGAGAGTCAAATGAACATGAGAACATGATTTATAATGACTTGAACATTCCTTGACTGAATGCTTCCAAATCAAAATTAGAGCGTTCTTAGGCAAGAGAGGAAATAGTAGTGAAATTTTGTGACAATTGACAGCCACTTACTGACACTTTCAAATGATAGTACTATCAAAGATTACACATGAGCAGACACTGATGATCATACAAGGTACTTCGTAGGACGACAGTCTATCGATTTTACATTAATACCACTAGGCACTAAAGAAACCACCGCAGCAAATTGGACAGCAAAAACCGTTATCAAACAAATCGATGAAATGATAGAATGGAATGAGCTTTATAATTGTGTAACTATACAGGGAAGGACAAAGTTCATGCAGAATGATGAAAAATGATAGCAAAAAAAGGACCAAAATGGACGCTTCATTTGAGCAAAAAGCAAATTTGTTAAATGATATTGCTGTCTTGCTGTAATGGTATTCTCTGTGGATGAAAGTAAGAACTACACAAAAGATGACAGACAGTGGCTTGCAAAGGTAATACTCGTGTGCCCTTCAAGAGAGAATTTTGAAAGTAAATTTTACTTATAGATCATAATGATGCACAAAATTGCTAGAGCAATGGGTTTGCAAAAGATTCGGTTTAAAGCAAGAGGGGTATCTCGAGATACATATAACAAAACTAGAAAGAGATATTGGATAGGTAGACAAATTTCCAAACTGAGACAAAAATGTTGACACACAAAATTGCTAGAGCCAAAAGTTTGCAAAAGAATTGGTTTAAAGCAAGAAAGGTATCTTGAGTTACATATAAAACAAAACAGAAAAAGAGACATAGGACAAGCGGAAAAGTTTTCAAACTAAGAATTTTCAAGCATTTGACAATAATACGAAGGGGTTGCTTTTTCATTCAATGAAAGTCTTTATTTTTTTTTGTCACAATCTGCATTGTGGCATGGTGTGTAATCTGGAAACCCTGCTTTCTGTCCATTTAAATCCTTGCAAGCTGGGTCGAATTTGAAGGTGTCTGTCAAGTATCGAAACGTTCAATATTTTAATTAATGTAGGTTTCAATTAATGGGTTTCAGGACTTTTCGTCCATTGACTTCACGTCCACCAGTTTTATGTCCACCGCTTCTTTACGTCCACAAAATTGTCCGTCCACCCAACTAAATGTCCACAAAAACAAACGTCCATCATCGTAATAATTGTGGACAATAAATGTCCACAATTGGACCACTTGTTTTTTCTTCTTTCTTTCACAGTAAGTTTACTTAGTTTACCCAGGAATGTATTGAGACATTTCAGAGATGTTTATTCGAGTTCCTGGGGCATTTTCTCTTAACTCCAAATAACCCTGAGTAAGTAGCATTATAACCCAGAACTTGCTTTTTTTTAACTACGTACAACTGTTTTTTAACTATGCGCCGCTAAAGGACAAGTTATGATAAAGTACCAAGTTTTCCTGTTACTGTCACAGAAATAAATCTATTTTTGCACCTTTTTATCGAATATTTCCCAGTTTATGCTGTTATTGAATTAAGGAGCAATGAAGCTCGGTGGACGTAACATAAGTGGGCATATGTTAGTGGACGTCAATAGCGGTGGACATTACAGTAGTGGACATAAAAACAGTGGACGTAAAGCCCGTGGACGTCAAAAAAGTGGACGTAAAGTCTGTGTAGCAATGGATGAAATGAAACACTTCTTGTGATTGTACATTGGGCCTTTTTTGACACTTTTATCTAGAATACTAACTAAAACACGATCTAAATAATCAACTCTCAAGCCGACAAGGGATAATTTAATGACAGTACATATTCACTCCGTCTTGAAGCTCAATAAAGCTGGACAATATTATAAAAATCATGGGCGGATACAGGGAATGTCTTTCTCTCTCTCCCTCCATTTGAACTTACGTGTTAGAAGAGGATAGCAGAGGGGCCATCACGTGACTTTGGCTCCCTCTTCTGTCCTTTTCTAACGCACGTTTTCAAATGGGAGGAGAGAGAGAAAGACAATTCCCTGTATCCGCCCATGATAAAAAGTAGTAAAAGAATGGGATCATGATTCAAACTATTCAATGCATAGAAGAATAAATCTTAAATAGGTCGAACCTCTAATTTACACAACATTTTTTTGAGCATATTTATGATTCTATGAATGAGATCAAATGTTTCCGAAGTAGATATTCACTATTTTTTATAACTCAAAAAAGTTTAGTGACTCCATGCATCACTGAGGATATTTAACCGAGTATAAAAGTAGATGTGTGAGAGAGTCGAAATTGTCTGAAAAACTAATGACTCCAATTTCATCTCATTTGTGATCCCTCTTCAAAATAAGTTGATTGATGAAGGCACTGGTTGGATGGATTTATGCAGAGGGAGATTGATTCTACAGGAAACCAATAACAGTTGGTTCTTTTCTACATAAAACTATCCAAACATGCAAACAATTGGAGTTTAATAGGAAATTCATGCAGTATTTCACTCAAAGTCAACTGATGTGACCGTTGAGTACCTGAGATAAAAGCAGACCATTTCAGAATGAACATCAATAAATTTCACACAGAATAGAAAAATAATGAAAAAGAAAAAGAAAAAAAAACATTGAGTATGAGAAATTTGATTCATTCAAATACAGCGAATGAAGATGGTTCTGTATCTTGTCAAGGGCCAAAAAAAGTGATGATTGTGGAGTTAGTAAACAGAACAAAAATTGAAACTGTAAAAATGATTTTACCCGGAAACAGTTATATTTGTTTGATTTTCTGTTTTTTCCAGAAAAGTAGAGAGCTAAATTACGATAAAAAATTTCTCACAGTCAAAACTACAAAGCCCAACTCCGATGTATTTCAGCTGGCTAATTTTGAAGCCATTCCAACAGCTTTGTTTCACTGCATGAAAATTGCTCATTAGCGGCACTACTGATTTTAATTCAGAAATTGACTGTCGGATTCATCTCTTTCACACTTGAAACAATCAAGGGGCTCATTAGGGTGTTGCTTATTTTTTTAAAATCGTAAAATTTGTGGAGTTTTACTACTTACGGGGTTGCCACTCTATGGAGGTTTCCAAATTCCCTGTGCTTTTCTTGCATTACTTCTGTGCTTGTAAAAAATTTAACACGGAAGCACAATTTGAAAAACAAATGTCAGCCGTTGAGCCTGGCGTAAATAGCGATGTATGCATTTGGGGAGTTTGATGCATCAATCCTGAGAAGGTTAGGCTGAGTTTAGGTCCTAAAGGGAAAAGGTTTTGTCCCCTTTGCTCAGTTTTTCATTGTTTACACCTAAATTCATAAGTGCTTAAAACAAGTAGGCAAGAAAATTGAATTTCGATACTCCAAAAGTGTCTACTTAGGAGTGAACAAAGGAGAATTGAGCAAAACAGGCCAAACTTTTGTCCTACAGACCCACAACTTGGTAAATTCTTTGAAGATAGATGTGGCAAACTCCCAACAATGCACATTTTAGATTAAGCTATGGCTTTAAGTCCTGCGAGACATAGGTTGAAGTAATTCCCCCCCCCCCCCCCCCCTTTAAAAATCATTAAAATTGGTGTCGCTTCGACCAAAGAGGAACATTTTAAGCCAAGCAACTCCTCGAACTTCCCACATTTAAAAAATAAGCAACACCATAGGGTCCATAATTAAAGCCAACTAACGCAATCCCGATTCAATGCTTGGAAAATTTCATCGATGGTGGAAACTCTATTTGCAAATGGTCTGTAAGTTTTGATTTGAACCAATGCTACTCACAAGGCAGCTTAAGTCCCCCCCCCCCCCCAAAACTGTCATAGTTGTATTCCCGAGAGAAGAGAGAGCTAAAAAAGGAGGTTGACTTAACAACTCAGCCGATCGACCAATACTGAAATACTTCCCACAGTCATTTTCCAGGAACTGCAATCATTCCAGTACACTTTTAAAAAACGTGGGTACAGAATGGCATACTAAAACTTTCAAGTAAAAAATGTTACTTTCTTATCCTACAGCTCACACTCTAAAACACTACACGGAAAAGAGGGAATCAGACTTTCTCAGACTTGCATCGATACAAATAAATATTAAACAATATTAATGTATTTTAATAATGGAAATACGTTTCATCATCTTCGCATGGATCTGTTTAGTTTCCATTCCTTTCACTTCCAATAATAAAAACAAACAGTAATGAAAGGTAGAATGGTAAATAGAATCAAAAACAATATGAAAATTGATTATTTTGCTGCATTTAACATGCATAGTGTTTCTTCTTCTTTCTAAGACACAGGAATGCAAAAATCAGAATTTTAAGACTTAGTTCTTTATGAAGAATAAATAGGGATAAAACAAACATTTTATTGACATGGAGAGGAACAACAGTTGCCAGGTCTTACAAAGACTAAAATAAACAAGATTTTGAGTCCTTAAACTGCCATAGCTGCCAATTTTTTACAAAAGGCGTTCCCATTTTTAAATCGATGAAAGAGCTTTGATGGAGACATTGTAAAACTAGAAAGACTTTCAAGATTCCTGATTCAGTAGAATAGCGAATGAAAAATATTGATGCTGCTTTAAAGCAGCTAATTTAAGGTGATTCCACCTGAACGTTCGGGATCTTTCAGTCCGCTAAATGGCGCCACTTGTCACATCCAAAATTTGTTTTCCTTTTAGAGAAATTTGAATAGGATAAGAGATGATTGTGCTAAGCATCAGAATTCCACAGTATTTTACGTCTTTTTTTCCAATTTTTTGAGCCATCAATAATTAAAATCGGTTGAGGAATAAGGTCATAATTTTAGGAACGACTTTGGGCCATCTCTTCGATAGGTGCGAGTGAGACAGATTAATTCTCACTCGCACTCATTGAAACGATAACAAGTATCCGTTCTCAAAATTGCGACATATCAATTTTTTAGCAATTTTGATGATTAGTGGCTTAAAAAATCTAGTAGTAATAGTAGTAATAAAGTCCAGCCGCCCCATAAAAAAAATGAAGAACTCCGTGACGTTCCAATAATTAAAAAAATCATCTTTTATCCCATTTAAATCAGTAGTATTAGTAGTAAAGTCCAGCCGCCTGAACTGTTTGTTTGCTATGCTGGTGCTTCACAGTAAAAAATTAGACTGAGAATGTAAACAAGGAATAAGAAAGAATGGGAGGTACCTACCAAGGTACCTGACAGTAAGTTGAGTGAGAACGATGAGGCCCAAAAAAAAAAACAACAGTTTGAGAAGAGACAAGTTGAGCCTTCAAGCAGCTTAAAAAATGTCTCTTAAATAGGCATGGAGTCACCATAGACACACACATGAAATGCAGCAAATTATACAAAATATCTTAGAATTTTCTAAAATTTATTAGAAATATTGTTAAAAGAGGCTCACAACGTAAGTAAACGCTGCTTGCCTCGTCTTTGTATAGGCCTTTGTATACGCTCAAAGTAGAATCGTCAAATTGGCATCGGTGAGCTGAAATCCACCGCAAACAGTAGAATTGCCGACCTGACATTTCTAAAATTCAAACATAACCTTGACCAAAACACCTCAAAAACGGAGTTTATTTTTTTGTTGACAGTAGATTGGTGAATAGATGACACACCATCCATCGTCAAATAACTCTGCAGTTTGACAGGCCGTCAAATTGCACAGTTCTTTGATGAACGAAACATCAACCAAACATGCATTTGGCTCACCTGCCGATTTAAGGTGGATTACGGCTCACCGATGCCAATTTGACAATCCTACTTTGAGAGTGTACAAAGGTCTTATGACGAATAATATGTGAAACACTTTTTCCGTAATTTGGCATAATTTTTGGAATGGTGTAAGAAATATTCTCACGTTTCTCAATTAAATGTAACAAAAAAAATTCTTCACAACTTATGATTTTTGAAACATAATTTGACGATAAAAAAAAGAAAGAAAACAGAATTTTTACAACTATGAAACAAGATTGGAATCTTTGTTTAGAACAGAAAGACACAAATTTTGGAATGTTCAAAACAAAAGATCTGCTGACTCCCCTTTGCTCCAGGTTAGAGTCTCGCTGTCCTCTGCCGGTTTTAAATAGTCGCTCTCATCAGTTCGTACGGATTCCGATGGTGCCGTTGAGAGGGACCCCATTGAATTGGAATGAATATTTGACGAGGCTCGCGTAACTCCTAATTGGAACTCTTGAGTGCCTAGCTGCGCTTTGCTTGGAGTGTAACTTGATAAATTGCTAACATGACCTGAAAATTGTAAAAACAATCGTCATTAAATAAGTAGAATTAATAATTCAAACATCATAATTTACGCAGAGTAGCCTAACATGAAGATCAATACATAATTCAATGGATGGGACTAAGGCAATTGCAATAAAGAACGCAGTTCATGTTTTTTGAATGGTCTTAATCTGAGGATTCTGAGATGTCCATCTTCAAAACTAGATCATTATATACAAATTAAAAATCAAAATAATACTTTTAATTTTCTGTTGCCTTTTTTCACAAATTTATCCTCCCTGAAATTTAAGAGACAGATTTTAAAGAAAAAATAATTTTTGGCCTTGAATACCGCCCTGAAATTTTAAAGTTCACATCGGTACAATGGAGGCAATAATTAGTTTTTTACGCTCCCAAAATTGAGAAAAATAGAATGAGCCAGTTCTGAAAGTGGATGCCTCAGCTATTTAGCTGCATCATGATTATAATAGTTGAGAAGGTATCTGTATCTGAAGTTGGGACCCAGAAAGTTATTCCGAAAAAATATTGAAAATAAAGACTTTTTGAACAGAAGCTTGAAAATATTCACAAAATATTACACGTTGAATAAATCAATGAAATCCCTCACAGCCTCATATCTCTGTCCATTGTCCATCACATCCCAGGTCTAAAGGCTTCCTCAGAAGCTCATAATCAGACTAATTCCTCAAATCAAAGCCTTCTCATACTATCTAGACTGGACATAAGGCCGATTTTAAGGGGGGAACTGAAGGGAAGAGTGGGACGAAACTCGTATGTTGCTTCAGGCTATGCCGCAGCCTGATTTACAGTATGTGCTAAGATTTTCAGAAATACATTGAAGTAAATGGGAAAATTACTTTTTTTTAAAAAATTAATCAAAAATACTAAAAGAAATATTTTTCCATTAAACTTGGTATCATTTGAAAGCTCATAATATGCAGATTGCGGTTCGAGCCGGTTTTTATATGATTTTTGAACGAAGAGCCCCTCTACAGGGGCTTAGTTGGGTCTCGATTTTCTACAGGGTGTTTCATAAAATTGTTTTTTTCATACAATTTTCGAATGGTTACAGCTCAAAAAAATAAAATTAATGCGATAAATTATTGAGACAAACAATAATTATAACTTTAATCATAACATAGATTACATAAAATTGAGTATATACAGCTATGTAGGTTGTCTCAGCGGGGTCCCAAAACGGTGGAACATCCTGCAGAATTGAGGAAAATTGACCTAACTTTGAGCCTCTGTAGAATGGTTACAATTGAAAAATCGGTACGAAAACCGGCCCAAACCAGAATCTACATAGTATGAGCTTTCAAATGATACCAATTTTTATGAAAACATATTTTTTTAGTATTTTTAAGTAATTAATAATAATAAAAAAAAAAAACAAAACAAAACAAAAAAAAATCCCATTTACTTCAATGTATATCCGAAAATCTTAGCACATACTGTAATGGTGGTTGCCTACCGATCATCTTCAATGGGCAGGCGTTATGTCCAGTCTAGTATTAGAAGTCTTTGCGCAAAACTGAAGACAGTCAGCGATGTTAACGATTTCAATTTCGAAACCCCCGCCCCCCCCCCCCCCCCCCCCTTAAATACTCATTTTTAGATCGCTAAATTTTGGGGATCCACTACTGACGTTAAATTCAATCGATACCGAAAGTGTCGCCAAAAACAAGCTGTGGGCGAAAAATTCCGATTTTGAATAAACCCATTTGCAAACAAGTTCATTGAACAAGTTATTTCATCATTTCCTTAATTTCCTGTTATTATGAACGTGACCGAAGAAAGAAAGTACCTAGGACAGAGGGGACAGCGGCGGAATTTTGCATCATGGAACTGGGGCTCATATCTTCGAGTAAAGCCGATTCTGACACGTATTCGTAAGTGGTGGTTTCGTCTTTGAACTGGATACGGAGCTGAAACAAAAGAAATCGGAAAGAGATTACAGTCGTTGTTCGTTCAGAGTCATAATGGGATGTAATGTAAAAAGTCGAATGCGAGGGTGTTCACCGACCATCTAATAGTTCGATCTTTTTCATGGGTTTAAATAGACGAACTGCGACGTTGCCGAAGTGCACGCCTCCTTACAGGCCCATAACCAGAGGGGGGCCAGAGGGGCTCAGCCCCTTCTAGAAAATTGTGAGCCCCCCTGGAAAAATTCGTTTTACCACGTAGTGTATTAGAAACTATACCGCAATAGCCCCCCCTGAAAACACACGAGCCCCTCCTGGAAAACATGCCTGGTTACGGGCCTGCCTCCTTAAGCTCGTTTCAGATGTGTATGCACACCAGGAAAATAATCTTTGGCGAATTTTCAATTTTCATTCCTTCAAAGCAAAACGAAACTTGCCTCCGACTTTCAACTTTGGATTAAAAAGCGTTCCTCAATAGAAAGCCAACGCTCAAATGCAATTTCATTGATTTTCAGTTTGTATTGAGAGAAAAAATGGTGAAAAATTCCAAAGATTATCGATCTAGGTGCGCCTACACTTCTGAAACGACCTTTAACCTTTTTTTTGTAGGCGGAGATAATTTCCGTCATCTGATAATCTCAAGTAAGTTTTGAGAAAAAAATTCTCCTACTTATGATTTAATTTAAATGTAAAATAGGCGCATTTTCCTTCATCACCTGGCAACGGTGCCGCGGTGCAGCGGCCGCGGCGAGTGGTTTAAGCGGTAGGAGGAGGAACTAGCATCAGAAATCAGAATCAGACACGCACTCGATCAGCAGGAGTGATCAGCAGTTTTCGTTCCGACCTGTTTCTCAGCTTGATTATTTAACCCACCTAGCTCTGCCTCTCCTCTCTCCTCCTCTTTCTTCCTCTCTCCACCTCTCTCCTTCCTTACAATGCAGGCTCTCCTACTTCTCTCTCCTCTTTCTCCTGCGCCAGTTTTCATTTTCTCTCGTTCAGTCGTTCCCTTTCGAATAATATGGATATTAACACGATTCCTTCCTCGTCAACAGAGACTGTTACAGTGAAACGATAAATCGATCCATATCGCATAGGTTAAACTCCGAATGGACAGTGGTTCCAGGTAAATATTCCCTTAACAGTGCAACAGTAGCGTGCAATATGGCAACGTTGTATCGTGTCCATTTAAATCCATGTAAAAGGTCGAATGCGAAGGTGTTCACCGGACACCCAATAGTTCGATATTTTTCATGGGTTTAAATGGAAAAACTGCAACGTTGCATATCGCACGCTACGCCACTGTCCCTTAAAAATAATTTAAAATGAACAATTTGACGCTCCTATTCACTGCCAAAACTCTTTTAAGTAGTACATAGTTTGAAGCAGTCACAGAATTCTGGCAAGCAAAGTTTACACTTTTACACATATTTATAAAAAAAAAAAAAAAAAAAAAAAAATGACGCATAGACTACAGGTTCACAGGGTTTTGTAATCTTTCTAGTTCCCTCTGTAGTCTATAAGCCGGGTTGTTTAATTGCCGGCGATTTTTTCATGAGACATAATGCACTGAAAAAAATAATTCACACATTCTAGTTATATTACCAGAAGTATTTACAACGATGTGTGAACAAAGGAGAGTCTAGTGTAGTTTTCCCGGAAAATTCTGGTTTTACTATCAGAATATTGTTACAGCAAGAATATAGAATTTCCTCAACGTTTTCAAGATCTATATGTGTAGTACAAACACCAGAATTACGGTAACAGTACCTACCAGGTGGTTCCCATATTGTTGTGCTTCTGGTAATCTTTTTTTTTTGTTTGTTTTTTTTTTTGTTTGTTTCTTTGTTGTTGTTTGTTTCTTTGTTGTTGTTTGTTTCTTTGTTGTTGTTTGTTTCTTTGTTGTTGTTTGTTTCTTTGTTGTTGTTTGTTTCTTTGTTGTTGTTTGTTTGTTTGTTTGTTTGTTTGTTTGTTTGTTTGTTTGTTCAGTGTGAGGCGGTTGCAAACATTTGCTAGGGCGATACGGAGGGTCGATTAAAATCGAATGAAAATAACTTTGAAAGCATCGAAAAATCTCAAAATCCACTCAAAACTCAATAAAATCGTTTTATCAAAATTGATTCAAGTTATTCATCGTAGAGAAAGCTACAAACAAGTGGGACTCCCCCATTGTAACCGGCTCATTCGACCGCCATATTTGTAATTTTCTAAACGCAATTGTTGGATTTGAGAGGATTTATAGATTTTTCGATGCTTTCAAAGCGCTTTCCACGTGACTTTCCACAGGAATCGACCCTCCATAACGCTGTAGCAAAAGTTTGCAACAGACCCATCTCTGGCCTTGTGCCACGGCTGTAGGTATACAAGTATAATCCTTACATCGTCCAAATGGACAAGGCTAATCACACATAATCAATTTAAAAAAAAAAAAAAAATTCTAACATGCAGAAAGTGATATCCTAGCACCCCCCCCCCCCCCACGGCGGTGACAGCGCTTCTAGCCACGCCAACGCCATTGAGAAGAAACACGGAGACTGGACGGTGCATTAAAAAAGTGTGAAATGACTTTTTTCAAAGGTCAAACGAGGGCCAATAAGCTCAACTTTACCATTAGCTTATAAATGGGATGGGAATGGGCAGTGATGCCAGGATTTGGTGGGGGGGGGGGGGAATGAAAATTTCCCATTGAAGACATGATATAAAATGTGTATTTTTTTTAGGTTCCAAATCTGGCAGCACTTGGAATGAGATCGAAGACGATGAGAAAATATCCGACCTATCCAGAAATGGAAAACTCGAGACAAGCTTGTGTGAACGAGCGAGAACGATAGAGAAAAAAAAGTTGGAAATCGCGGTGGCATATGGCGCAACCATCAGGAGTACCAGGATATCCTTTTCATGTCTCTCACATTTTCCCCAATGAATGTATCAGTTGAAAAAGGATGAAAAGAAGGGGGGCTTCTATCCCGTTGTCTTTCTCTGTCTGACACAGATGTTTCAATGGAAAAAAGAAGAGGGATAGACAATTTCTCGGTGTACTTTTGCTGATATGACCATTACCGTTGACCGACGCTACGCGACGTGGAGACTCTCACTGTAGCTGTGGAGGACGAAAAGGGAAAAACGAGAAAACGGGGCGGGGAAGTACCCCGACCCGGAAAAAAAAGAGAAAAAAAAAGTGAGCGCGGTCACGCACAATTAAAACTCAACCATTTCCAAAAAAGGGAAATTCGCCGCGAGAGACTCCGGGACTGCGGAAAAGCTTCGGCGATAACGATTAAATTGCTCTACGACTGGTTTCATGATATCCATCGATCCATCATTTTATACAGGGTGTAACAAAACTTGTGTACTCATGGACCAAACTTCGGGAGCACATATTTGAAGCCAAAATGAGAGCCCCCCCTCCCCAAAGAACCCCCTCCCCCCAGTTATAAAGTCTCCCAAAGTTTTGAACTACAAAAAATCAGACAGTTCACTTTCAGGGTCTCATAAAAATATTCTCGCATCGAACTTTACTTCAGCTCATTCAAAAGCTACAGACTGTCCCAAGAATGATTGGACTTGACAACATTAGGTTTGAATGAAAACATCAGCTTCTTACTGCTCCTTAACCATTAAAACCAATCAGGTTGCCCTATTTGAGGATGGAAGCTGATGTTTTCATGAAAACCATAGAAGTGTCAAATCCAATCTTTCCTGGGACAGGCTATATAATAATCAAACAAATCTAGTGCGATTTCAGCACATTAGATTTTCTTTGACTGGTTCTCTTCTTATAATGTTTTGAAGCGAGAGAGCATGGGTGTTGGAGCACGCTGCGTTGTGGGTAACATTCTGAGAAAACTATAGTCAACAAATACTTAATCCACATTTAAATCACTGAATTTGTCTGATTATTAGCTTCCGAATGAGATCGAAAGTATTTCAATAAGACTATTTTTATGAGACCATAATGCACCAAGTCCGATTTTTTTGTGGCTATATGAAATAAGAGGTAACGTGAATGGGTCTGTTGCATACTTTTGCTACATCAATATAACTCATTGTTTCTAACGTAAAATTCGGCGAAAGTACCGATGCTCACATTAAAAACTTACAAAATCCACTCATTAACTAAGAAAATACCTTCCATTTCAAACAACCCGCGCTACACTAGACACTATATCACCGACTTATAACTACATAGATGGAACCATCTCATTTATGTAAACATGAACAGAACTTACAAACATTGGAATGTTTCGTTTAGTTGCGTACATTTCTTATGTTATTTTGTAATCTTTGATAAACCGAAAAGAGCAGACAGCAAATGCAGCCAATAGTTCATGTATTTAGAAGGGAATTCCATCATTTTGTAGTTACGATGTTGTTTACTTAAGCACGGTGGTTCCGTCTATGTAGTAGTATACCGGCGCAAACAGTGTCTAGTGTAGCGCGGGCTGTTTGAAATTGAAGTGATTTCCTGAGTTCATGAGTGGATTTAGAACGTTTTTAATGTGCGCATCGTTATTTTCGCCGAATTTTACATAAGAATCAAGGTTCTATATTGTTGTAACAAAAGTATGTAACAGACCCATTACCTCCGACATATACACAAAACGGCTGTTCCGATCAGGGCTGCCGTTTAGCGTATAATCAATGCTATTTTTCAATTCACCGATGATTCCACCGGTTGAGAAAAGATTTCACAGTTCAGTTCAGTGCATGACTGTAATAAACTAAAATACTCGCATCTGTAATCTTTTCTCAACCGGTGGAGTCGTCGATGACTTTAAAAAACTTGCGGATATTGTAATTAATCAACGGAGTTTCCACCGATTAAGGAAAGATTACAGATCAGAGTATTTTCGTGCAATTACAGTCATGGAGTCATGAACTGAACTGAACTGTGTAATCTTTTCTCAACCGGTGGAATCATCGATGAATATAAAAATAGCATTGATTATACGCAAAACGGCAGCTCTGGTTCCGATAGATATTTAAACCGGCATGGTAAGGCACTACGATGGATCGTACAATGCAGAAACGCATAATCGAATCAGAGCAAATGAGAGGGGCGGGGGGGGAGAGTGAAAGAGTTAAACATTTCTTGAGTGCATTGTGGCTGCGGGAGTGTTTTCAGAAATTTCGGCAAAAAACAATTGTTCAAAATTCCAAATCGCCTTGCGCGCTCGAATCAATAGACTTTCTAAGCAACCGACCGACGCACGACTCTAAAAAAGGAACGAAAATAGAAAAAGAAGAAGAAGAACATACAACAAGGGAAACGAGGAAGAAAAAAAGAATCCGCGAACTTGGAGCCGCGGCGATACCGTTTCGAGATAATTCATATGCGCGCACGTTTTTTCGAACGGATTCGGAAGGAAACAGAACATGAACATCGAACAATGAGACTGCTACATGAAAAATAAAAAAATAAATAAAATAAAACAAGAACAGTTTGTCGTTGTAAAAACAAATGCTAACGCGGCGTGGGACAATGACCGAGGGAGCGAAGGAGGGGAAGGGGCTTACATCAAATAGCGCAGAGGTTTAAACTTACGAGAAAATGATGAAGCGTTTAACAGCCAACCCCCCTCCCCCCACCCATAAGCGTAACTAAGGTGTCAAAAAACCTTTTTGAAAAAAAAGGGGAAAAAAAGGGCTTTTTGAAAAGTAGTGACAACCCCCCCCCCCCCCCCCCCCCCCACTTGTTCGTCCTTGAAATTTTAAGGAAGACAGACGCAATATGTACAGTAAAACTACAGGTTATAGCACAGAATAATACAATCAAAACGGAAACTCTGTCGGATTTTGAAGCAAATTCATTTCGCGTCCGCCATTTGGCATATAGGATGTTTACATCTGGATTCGAACGCAAAAAAGAAAATATAGGACATGATCCGCAAAATTTTCATTCTAAAATGCCCATAGAATAAAAGTGAGGCTGGAAACTTATGATTTCTTTCCAGAATTTACAGAAATAAATGAGTTTCAACACAAATCACACAAGTCCGCCATGTTGGGATATAGGACCACAAGCGTTGCCTATTGGTGCCGTTAAATTCCAAACTTGCTTCCATTGGCTCTTATGGGAGTTTCCGTTCTGATTGTATTATTCTGTGGTTATAGGATACTTATTAACACTCGCAACGAGGATCTCTTCCATCTCTCTCATTTCCCATTTGAATGTATAAGTAGGAAAAGGACAGAAAAAGAGGGGGTTTTATCCCGTCGTCCATCCTTGTCTAACATACGTTTTTTAATGGAGAAAAGAGAGAGATGAAGAAACTCTCGGTGCGCTACTGCTTATTAACCCTTTATGGACCAAGCCCGAGTATACTCGTTTTTCTTCGTTGGTCTATTCCACATATTTTTTCCGTCTTCATTCCGAAAAAACCCAACTATCGATGATAACACTTACAAGATAAGATTTTTTCGGGCGCCTTCAATTCACCGTATATGCAATTCCAACTCCCTCGAGTACGAACAGTTAACTACCGTCCCTATTTAAACGGAGAAATGACATTCTTATATGAACTAACCTGGCCTTTAGAGGGTTAATAATCAGAGAGTAAATTTTTAAATGATGCAAGGAAACCAGACCATTTTACTTGAAGCCAATGTTTCTGAAACGGGGGGGGGGGCTTTTGGGGCTTAAAAATGGGGGAGAAGTGCTTTAAGGGCTTGAGAAATCAAATTGATTTCAGAAATCAACATATTACAGAGAGATTTCTCGAAAACAGCTAACCTGATGTTTCATGAGTCCCATCGCATCGCTCGAGCTCAATATCAGCAGCCTGATCTGATCTGATCTGAGCATTGCTGTCAAAATCAAAAGAGTTATCGAGACCCTATAAAAAACTAGAGAGAGAGTAAGAATATAGGAGTTACAAACTAACTTCCAACACTAAGTTGTGCATCTTCTCTCGCATCAGCAAATCAATAAAAGTGCGCTAGAAAAAGAAGAGGTATTTATAATTGCTGTAAAATAATCGTTCAGAGGTTAAACTCAACTGCTTTTCTACCGATACGGCCAAAGCGTCGTACGTTGGGCGGCGCACAGCGAGCGGAAATAGCCAATTTGGTTGCCAAAACCAAACCGTTGGAATTACAGTAGTTTCTTCGGTTTCACCTGTAATCTTTGCTGATACAACTCCAAATTACATTTGATCTTTTCTTCCGAAAAATACGTCATTATATCTGAACCAATTTGGCCCGTCTTCAGCTTAAAAAATAAAGCAAAAAATTACGCAGGTGCTGACGATCTGATTTTCGTCTATTGTATTCGTCTTCAGAGAAAATAGCCGAATACCGTCGAAAAACGGCTATTCTCGGAGACATCGACAAGAAGCAAATTTTAGCGATCGAACATCATTCACTTCAAGAATTGATTATTGCTAACTGATGCTGCTGATCGGTGAAAAAGCTAGCCAATGAGAGTCGAGAATGAACTTCTGAATGATATTCTTGTGAAAATGAAAACTGCAATAATAATATTCAATAACATAACCTCTAAATCAGCTCTGAATGACATGGCCATTTTTAACAAAAAAAACCTAGCGTTTTCGAAGCTAAAATTATGTTTGTCTCATAGGAAAATGACTTCTACGCAATGTCTGTACAGTAAACTTTATTCGAAAAGTTCGTCATTTCCGAAATTATCGTGGCGGAAAGAGTCAAAAAGGATAGAAGATGAGATTTCTGACAACGGTTGCAACTATTCGAAAATCGAATCTACCTCCGGAGGTGAATTCGAAATTTCCAACTGTTGGAATTCAACGGTCTCCGGTGAGACCAACGAAACAATCGAATATCATCAAAATAAAATGCAAATCCATCGAATATCATACGACGGTGAATGATATTCGATCGCTAAAATTTCCTTAAGTAACGCCATCTATCGGATTAAAATCTCCGGGAGTTTACCATAGAATCACTTTAAGAGATTCTAATTTCATTTTCATCCACCGAATCAGACAGCATAGCTTAAAGTGCGGAGCTCCGTCTGGCCATCTCCATCGATTCCAAGAGCAAGTTGACCATACTAAACTGGTTCGTCCTGATTTGTCATCGATATCTATCGATTTAAGTTTGACAGCGAGCGGTTGGCTGACGACGCGCGACGCGACGGCCGCGGCATCAGCAAGACGTCCGACGCGACGCGACGTTTGTTCGCAGGCTCAAACGTATACGTAACGTCGGGGCTAATTGTTTAATGTTTACTTTCTCCATTTTGTTACGATCGACGCTAAAGATATTATCGAATCCAATCGAATTTAGTCGATACGCGCGCCGCGCATCGCTAGCCATAAGATTGGGTGCGATTAGTAAGACGGGACCGGATAAGAAAGTATTATTTTTTTTTTTTTTTCTTGTTTTAATCCTTCCTTCATTCGTCCTATTTACTATCAACTTACAATCAGCTGAAATGCTTTGATTGCAGTGGCGGCGCGTGCAATCTGACAATCTGACAACGTTGCATTGAGTCCATTTAAAGCCATGCAAAAGGTCGAAGTATATGGGTGGGTGCACAGTGCACTCTCTCGAATCGATATTTTACACGGGTTTAAGTGGTCAAAATGCATTGTTGCTAGATATTGCACGCGCCACCATACTGTTTGATTGCCATTTTAGAGATAGCCTGATAGCTGCCGCCAGTGGCGTACCGGAGGTCCCCGCTGCCGCCAGTGGCGTACCGGAGGTCCCCGCTGCCGGCTGCCGCTCTTTTTAATCTTGCACGGTATTACCTTTCCTCGGGGATCTTCCGTGGATTTGGGTTTTGATCCTAAACAAAGACAGGTAAAATCCCAAATCCCTGCGCGTGTAGGCCGCATTTTAAAATGAAAAAAAAAAATGGGGTTTGAACAGAAATACTGACGAGGAAAAGGAAATTGTTAGAGCCCACAAATTTCTTATAATTCACTTTGACGGTTCCCCCGCTGATCTCAAAGTTCCGATAGGTCCTTTGGAAGGCGTAGCATCGAATTGCTCAAAAAGATAGCATCGATTTATTTATCCATTAAAATAACCAAGTTTTAATTTTGAAATTTATGCACAGAGATGGTTTAACTACATTAAACTAGTTTTTGTTTGCACTCGAGCCTGGCATGTGATTGATCGATTAGTAAAACAGCCTAATCAACAGAAATGGTGACCAAGAATGGGAGGGGGAATAGAGGGAGAGAGAGGGAGAGAGAGAGGGAGAGAGAGAGAGAGAGAGAGAGAGAAAGAAAGAGAGAGAGAGAGGGGTGGAGAGAGAGGGGGGAGAGAGAGGGGAGAGAGAGAGGGGAGAGAGAGAAAGAAAGAGAGAGGGGGAGAGAGAGAGAGAGAGAGAGAGAGAGAGGGGTGGAGAGAGAGGGGGGAGAGAGAGGGGAGAGAGAGAGAGAAAGAAAGAGAGAGAGGGGGGAGAGGGAGGGAGAGAGAGAGAGAGAGAGAGAGAGAGAGAGAGAGAGAGAGAGAGAGAGAGAGAGAGAGAGAGAGAGAGAGTACCATCCCTGTAATAAAAGTCTCAATCAACATTCAAGCACACGGCCATTTAAACTAGCCCACTAGCGGACCCAGGAAATTTTCCTTCTCTCTCTTTCCCCATAACAACTCATGTGTTAGAAAAGGATAGAGGTGGGGACGAAAATCACGAGACTGCCCCTGATCTGTCCTTTTCTAACATAAGCATTCTAATGGGAGAAAGAAAGAGAAAGATACATTCCTGGATCCGCCAGTGAAATAGCCGTCCGATTTCCGAAGTATGCGCCAAATAATAATAATTAAGAATTTACCACCATATACACGCAAGCGTGTCATACAGACTCTCGAATAATTGCAAAAGTCAACAGCCCCCTTCTTCCACGACACTTCATCAATATTACCTCCGTGATGTAAAATGAAATGTTGTGTAATGCGCGCCCGTGTCGCGCAAACCGTATATATATACAGCCTACGTGAAGCAAGTCATTATTGTAATGCATCCGCGCTGACAAGCGTGGTTTCAATGACTCATAAAACCGTCCTGTAGACATCAAACAGTCTCGTCTTGTCACAACTCTCGTCATTGAACCCATAATGCAACGCGAGTGTGTTTATATTGGTTTTTTTGTCTACTAACACACTGACCTTTTTTTTTTAGTTTGTATTTTGTAAACATAATGTTTCATTTGTTCCGTGGTCGGGCATTAGACACGTTCCGTGCGTCACCTTGAAGGAAGTATGGACCCATTATTATTGTCCTCTTTTTTTTTTTTTTTTTTTTTTTTTTTTTTTTTTAAATTATAACATGTCCTCCGATTCTACGATGATGACAGGTATTAAGTGTAAAACCAAGTAGCTGCAGAAAATCAAGAATATGGGTCTTTTGCGACAGAAATGTGGAGCATAAATTTCCATGGATTTCAGCAACCAAAACAACAAAAAAAACGAAATTATGAACTTGCTAAGAACCTTCAGAATCCTTCCTTTCTTTTGTCGATTTTTAGCGATTACACAATGTCATGTATCTAGAAGAAAAGTTCATCATTTTGTAGTTACGATGTTGTTTACCTAACCCTTTGCGTCATAGTGGTTAATCGCACGAAAAAAGAGATCACGAAAGATCCGCGGAAGATCCCCGACGATTGCTTCCGGGCTTCCACAAGTAAAAGGGGCCTTTTTAGCTTTTCCTATCACCGAACCTCTAGTGAAGAAGGGGTTCCTAAAGTCCTAGGAGACAGAATTATGAGGCTAATTTATTTGGAATGAAGGGTCTCACTTCAAACAATCGCGCCGGATAGAAGGCCTTCTCCTGCTCTCCTTTTTTTATTCTTTCTGTTTTTCTTTTATCCCTTTTCTTTCTTTTTCTCCCTTCCCCCCTCCATCTGGCTGCGTTAAGGGCCCCCAATCATTCCGGGCCCCACCAAACCGCGGTCCCTGCGGCCCCGCAAGTTACGCCACTGGTCTCAAATTAGATAGGAATCTCCCATGCGATACCTGCGTCTCTCCGCCACTAAGCCAATTCTGAGTGTGAATTTCGTGATTTTTTAGAGAACTCATAGTCATTTTTACAGGTTTTTAAGCAAGAATCAACTCTTCAATCTTCCACAGCAAAAGTCTGCAAGAGCTCCATTGCTGTAGCGAAAGTACGCATAACAGATCCATTGCACGAGCTGCCGCGCCACTGCCAGTGATCGTACGACAAATTGTCAACTCAGCGAAGCTGACTTGGAGTACACTTTTACTCTGATTTGAAGACCCGTTTACTGTTTAGTGCACATCACATACACATGAAGTACATACTTGGAGTCGTGGAGTACATACATGGCGAAGATTATGCGGTGTTAATTGCCGGCTCGGCTCCTTCATTCACCGTCTCTGGCATCATCATCGTCAACCGAACCGTCAGCAAGCACTAGACACTATAAACCGATGAGATAAGGGATTTTTTTCTTCTTTTTTTCTTTTCTTTTTTTGCTTTTTATACTTTTTTTTCTCTTCTCAATGCGTTTCGTTTTCTGTACAGAAGAGAAATCGAAAACTGAGTGCGCGCGCGGTCACGGGCGGACCCGATGCATGCGCTGCGCATGCATGAGAGAGGAATTTCAATAAATTCTCATTTCACGATTGCAATTTGCAGCCAGAAATTTTTAATAGTCCTCTCACCCACACATACTATACACACACAAATACACACACACACACACAACCTCACTCGCTCATTCATTCACACTCTCGCTTTCTTACGCTGAGTTGCCAAATAAGGTACAGTCAACGAATTAAAACATATGCCAGTCGACTCCTTAAATTTCGACTCGGGTAGGCCGCCTGCAAAACTTGAATGCATTGTGACAAGTATTTCAGGTTGCCTACCTAGAATAAAATCTAAGGAGTCGACCGACATTAATTTTCTCGGCATTTTATAGTAGAATTGACTTTCAACAGTAGAGACTATTGATAGTACAAGTACAAGTACAACCAGCATACTGTACACTGGTTGTTCTAAATTTCGCCTTTTTTGGATAATTTGAGAGCAGTAATTAACAAGAATTTGCACAAAAAATCGGATCCTCGAAGCTCTTCTGTTGCAATTTTTTTTTCCTCTCTCTTTTTTTTTATGGTGGTTCCGAACCATAAACGATCTGCAAATATGAAAAACGAGGATATTCCCAGAAATTCAAACTATGTTCGGTCATCTCTTGAATAAGCGCAAGTGTGGCATCGCCTGTCTCTCACTCCTACTGGCTATACGGGTCGAAAGCATTTCTGTGAATATCCACGTCGTTAAGTTATCAACCAATCATTCATGGCTCGAGAAATTCATAGAGAAAAGAGAAAAAGAAAAACAGAGGTGTTAATGATCTGATAATCAGCGGAATTCATAAAATCCAAAATAAAATCATGAATCCATAAAAAAACACCGAGGTGTTAATGATCTGATATTCAGAGGGAACTCGTTAGGTCATTCGAATTCCGTCGAAAATGCGAACTCATAATAAAACAACTAGTTGCGCTTGAATAGCGACTCCAGAGTGTTTTGCCTGGAATCAAGAATCAAGACGACCCTTTTGTTACCAGCGGGCCGATCATTTACTTCGTCGCTAAACCGATCGTTAAGACTGTGTATGAGTGATTCTATTGGTCAAATATTGTAAAAATTAGCCGTTGCTATGGTAACCATCGTTATAGTGTCCGTTTTTTAAAGGTTACTCATGAATAGCCTTTATAAAACGAGACTCTTAACGATGGTTACCATAGCAACAGCCAAGTTTTACAATTTTCGACCAATAGCATCACTTGTACAGTTTTAACGATCGGTTTAACGATAAAGTAAATGATCGGCCCGCAGGTTAAAAAAGACAAATCTCCACTTGCTCGCTTTAATTGAGTGGGTAGATAAATATTCCTACTCCGGGGTGTTGGTTTTGCCTATCACCCTAATAGAAGGCGCTCGTCGAAATATTGTTTCGCAGGTCTATAGTAACAAAAACGAGTATACTCGGGCGTGGCCGTATTAAAAGGGTTAACTTGATTCCAGTGGCGAATCCAGATGGCACGGCGGCACATGCTCATTGCTCGTCCCGAAAACCTAAAAAAATAGCATTTTCTTTATAGTAAAAAAAAAAAAAAAAAAAAAAAAAAAAAAAAAAAAAATTGCATTTTCTTTCGACAAAAAATGTCCCACAAACGCTTTTAGATAAGCTGCTGATTTCAATTTCTAAAAACTCCCCCCTCCCCCAGAAAAACTTAGAAATAGATCCGCCACTGCTTGATTCGAAGATTACAAAAAATGTCAGGGATTTTGGAGCCAGAACAGCGCGCTTGCTAGTTGCTTGAAGACTCACAAATTCAACTGGCTGACGAAGTGCATTGTTTTCAACGCAAGAAAAGGATATAAAACTTACCTATTTACTACGATTTTTGAAAATATGCGCTTCACTTTCACGGAAAAAACAAAGTTTAGGTACAACCGCAGCAGATTTTTTAAATAGCTTCGCAAAGCTAAAGTTCTAGCTCTATACCGGAGCAAGTTGCAGTACTTTTGAAGCACTACTTCGGTAGAGCATAAGCAAGAAGAAAGGCTGTTGCTCTACCGAGGTACTGCTTCGGTACAACCTCAACTTTCTCCGGTAGAGCTAGAGCTTTTGCTTTGCGAAGCTATTTTAAAAGGCTGCTGCGGTTGTACTTAAACTTTGTTTTTTTTTCAGTGTTTGACGCGATCCCGGAAATTTTTTGCCAGCCTTCAAGGATCAAATAAACGCTCGTCTGAGCTTGCGATTTCAAATCAACACCAAACAGTCATAATCAAAGCAAAGTATGTTATCTAACATGGGTTTTGAGATTTGAAAGTTAAGAGGAAACTGACCACTTTGGCAACATGATGTTTCATTTCGTACCGCATCGACTGATCATTATTTACGACCTTGAATATTAATCTATCGAATGGTCGCCGAAGTTTTGGAAACGTCCGCCTCACGGGGTTTTTAAAATACCACCAGTCAAATTAAGCAAGAAATATGCGTCGTTGAAGCGAAAATAATGAATTACTGAGCTGATGGACTAAAATCTATACTCGATGGCGACGAACCAGCAAATCAAATCAAAATAAGGATATCGGGAGTATTGGTTTTTTTTTCCAATGTGACGTCAAAGGAAATCGATGGATCGAAAAAGACAAAAACAAAAAAAAAACAAAAATGAATTTACTCATTCAGTGATATAAGCTTATGTGTTCCCTTGAACGGTACACAGTGAATTCTCATTACGACCAGAGCTGCCGTTTTGCGTATAATTAATCGCATTTTGATCAATTCATCAATGATTCTACCGGTTGAGAAAAGATTACACAGCTCAGTTCAGTGTATGGCTGTAATGCACGAAAATGTTCGCATCTGTAATCTTTTCTCAACCGATGGAGTCATCGATGACTTTTAAAAACTGGCGGATATTTTAATTAATAAACGGAGTTTCCGCCGATCGAGAAAAGATCACAGAACAGAGTATTTTCGTGAATTTCAGTCATACACTGAACTGATCTGTGTAATCTTTTCTCAACCGGTGGAATCATCGGTGAATTGAAAAATGCGATTAATTATACACAAAACGGCAGCTCTGATTACGACTCGAGTGATGCAATAGTTATGCCAGTGGAGACTCGTGAAAGACGACATCTCGTGTTCTTCATTGAAACCTATGTAAAATAATCGATTATATGGATGAGGCAACGTGCCTCACCTAGAATCGATAGTATACATGATAAATGCAAAAAACCACGGTTAAAAAAATATCAGAACTCAGAAGCCGTTATCAATCTATACGCAAAGCCAGGTCACTCGTTAGAATTAATATTTTACAGCGAGAAATTCATATTTTTCCTTCCAACAGAAAATTCGAAAAAGGCAATTTCAGATTTCTCATATTTTATCGATATTTTAACGTTGGATAAATGGCAGGCAGCGTTGCTCGGAAACAAGGGTCGACATCAGGTGATATCTAGACGATATTTTGACCTTCATTGACCCTGCGACACTGTGGTGGATGCAGAACCCGACCGGACTCACGCATGGCCAGTTAAGCATGCACTGCACGCTGGATAAAACTACAAACACTACAAGTAGTTCCCTCTATTAATCAATAGTCGATGCACACACCACAAACACACACAAACACACACACTCACACACACGGTGCAGCTACAACTGCAACCCTCCCGCAAAGATATACTATTACATGTTAAGCTCTGGAGGCGAGACATTGTCAACTTCACAGCTCCACACAATGGTTTGAAATATGAATTTGTATGGACAAGAAAAGTTTTCTTTCGTCGCTTCAGAAACATTTCAGAGTAGATATATTTCCAGTGGCGGCTCGTGCAATTTGGCAACCGTGCTTATTTGCCATTTAAACTTATATAAAAATATCGATTTATTGGGAGTGCAATTGCACCTCCTGAGGATCGATTGATTTGCACAGGTTTAAATGGAGAGAATACATTGTTGCCATAATGCACGAACCACCACTGTATATTTTGTAACGAAGCACAGTGAGACGAGTCAATGGGAGGGTTTGGACATTGAATATATGACTACAAATGTAAATTTGTATGTTTTAACAGTCAAAAAATATACTATAAAGAGTGATATTCTAGGAGGAAATTTTACAATGAAACCAATGAAACCCTTTTCTAACTTCCAAGTTGCGTATTAACAAAGATATGCGCATATTTAAAGTTGCGAAACTTTGTCTGGCCTTTCCCATTGATTTACTCCACTGTGCGACGTAATCCGATTCATATTAAGTCTTAAAATTAACCCTCTCAATACCACGCCCGAGTATATTCGTTTCTTTGACTAGATCTACCAGTGGCGAAGCGTGAAATTCGGCAACAATGTATTTTCTCCATTTAAATTCACCAAAAAAATCGAACGCTTCAGTCATCGGCGATGACCAGGCATTTCGACCTTTCTAATGAGTTTCAATGGGGAAAAAGGAACCTTGCCAAATCGCACGCCTCGCCACTGTGATCTGCCTCACACGATTTCAGTTTTTTATTCACAATAAATTGCGGCTCTAATTTGTTAATAATAAAAAAATAAGATTTCCTTCCAGCAGGCTGATTCTCCCTGTTTGGGCGAGACGAGACGAGATAGGAAGTAACGATGAATCCCATTGGTTTAAATGGCGTCACGTGACAGATTTGAAGTCATTGAAGCGCGATCGCGAGTGCTCCGAGTCATGATTTTGAAATAAATGACTCGGAGCACTCGCGATCGCGCTTCAATGACTTCAAATCTGTCACGTGACGCCATTTAAACCAATGGGATTCATCGTTACTTCCTATCTCGTCTCGTCTCGCCCAAACAGGGAGAATCAGCCTGCAGCGCCTTCAATCAAGTGCATATGCAAAATCAGCACTACGATGCAGGAATAATTAACTACCTATACTTAATTTAAGCGAGTGAACATTGCTCTGTCTCACTACGTAACTTGGTCGTAAAAAGATTAGTAGCTAAACTCATTTTTAAGTCGTATTTTTAGTTGTACATATAATCTTGAATTTTGTTCAGGAAATTATGTCCCAAAAAGTCCTTATTTTGATTATCAACTGTGCGTCGGAAGGAACTATATGTATATGCGAGACAGCGAACACTTTCACACTCGGGGGCTGACAGAAAGGCATTAATCCAATGAGCAAGCTTCGACATTTTGCTGCAGAAAAATGGAGCATTTTACGCTTGCTGTGTAAAATTGCATTAAAACCCGATAGAAACTCTTCAAATTTAATCTTGAATCAGATGCATCAAATAAATGAGGAAATTAAAAAAAAAAAAAATCACCACCGGTCGTGACCAATCAAATTCGTTCCTTATATGTACATATATTAAGCAATTCTATGAAATCTACGTCAAGTAAAGAGCAACGAAGTTACGGCGTTATTTTCGCAAATTCCGTTTCTCAATAATTTGGAGTTACTTTAGAGGTTTTAAAATTAATCCCTGTTATTTTTTGTTCGCCCCCCCCCCCCAAACAATGAACACAGATAGTTGCTGAGTCTTACATAAAAAAGAATCTTGACCTATTGCCGCCAGCAAACAATTTTTATCAGTGTACAAATAAGGAGTTGAAATTAGGTATGCAACATTAGATGTTGCAAAAATTGTGCATTCGTGTCTTAGTCAAAATGAAAACCCAAAATATCCACAAAAACGAAAGTATAAAAAATTAATTTCATTTAGATTGAATGATTTTTTTTCCGGAAGAATCTACATTGGATACACTTTTTGTTTCTTTTTAAAAAATAAAGAAGAATATGCTCAATCTTTACCACAGCTGATGGCGCTAACCTCATTATGCAACTTTCCTTAACTTTTCAAATAGAATTTCATTTAAAGTGGCAGAATTTTTCGGCAACCGAAAAGTATGTTAATGACAATCGACAGATCAGAACAAACAGCAAACAATAAAACGAAAATCTGTGAGTAATTCATAAGCTATAGTAGAGTATAGACAGAGATCAGGTCTAAGAATCTTGTCAGTGTCGAAAGCAAAACTAATCGAAATTCCACAAGTTCCGACCAATTTTTTTTCTTCTCTAAAATAAATAAATCACAGAGCGATATGAAAACACAATGTGGATAAAAAGTTGAACGGAACTAATTGTCAGGTGTGAGGAATGTCAACAATTTCCGACAAGAACTGATTAAAATAAGTCAGGTAATAACTCGACACAGCAGAGGAATGCGGGCGGGGCTCTTAAGGAGCAACAGGGGGAGGGGAGGGGGGTGCATTAGCGACACTACACATCTAGAAAGAATGGATGCAAAGCAGGGCCATTTAAGAGACAATACTTGTTGATAATAATGTGTAGCGAAGGTATATACGAGCTCATAATGAACTTTGAATAATCCTATTGTTTTGGTAAATTAACCGAGATAGCACGGGGACTTTAATATGCTAATTCGAGAGAGCTCCACCGCACAATTATTATCATCCGAATAAACTCGAAACATATACCGTCGCGTCGCACTGTTCTACAAATTATGCAACCCGCAAACGAAATGCACTTCTTTCTTTCCTTTTGTTGTTTGAGGGTCCGTCGG
Source organism: Trialeurodes vaporariorum (assembly GCA_011764245.1). Classification (NCBI taxonomy): domain Eukaryota; kingdom Metazoa; phylum Arthropoda; class Insecta; order Hemiptera; family Aleyrodidae; genus Trialeurodes; species Trialeurodes vaporariorum. The sequence goes on along the minus strand of VMOF01000379.1, from coordinate 40,978,788 downwards.
GTCGCGTGAGTTGAATAACACCAGGAACCGAAAATTGTTGGGACAAAACTAGAGGCGTAGCGTGCAATGGGTCTGTTGCACACTTCGGCTACTACGTTTTAAAGTATCAATCCCTATGTAAAAAGCCGAGAAAATAACAATGGCAGCATCAGAAAACACTAAAATTCAGTATTAAACTCACAAATTGCGAAAAACACTAGACACTATTCACCCCTGTATCTTTCCACCACGTGCACGATATTTCGCGAAACTAGCGCGGCACATTTAAAATAATCACGGCCGACTGCCATCACAGCTGACTTCATAAACAAATAAACAGTAAACACTGACGGCGTCTGCTCGAAATCTTACGTTTCAATATCCTCAATTCCTCACAAAAGGTTGTGAAAGGTACGGAAACCGATATTTGTGTCGAAAACTTATCAAAATGAAACAATAACTCACAGGAGTTCCAAGGATGATTCCAACTTCGTTGAAACTCCTGTGTGTTATTGTTTCATTTTGATAAGTTTTCGACACAAATGTCGGTCTCCGTACCTTTCACAACCTTTTGTGAGGAATTGAGGATATTGGAAAGTATACGAATTCGAACAGACACCATTAGTGTTTACTGTTTATATTTGTTTATGAAGTCAGCTGTGATGACAGTCGGCCGTGTTTATTTGAATGTGTCGCGCTAATTTCGCGAAATATCGTGGACGTGGTGGAAAGATACAGGGGTGAATAGTGTCTAGTATTATTCGCAATTTGTGAGTTTAATACTGAATTTTAGTGTTTTCTGATGCTGCCATTGTTATTTTCTCGGCTTTTTACATAGGTAGGTATTGTTACTTTAAAACGTTGTAGCCGAAGTGTGCAACAGACCCATTTGGCCACATTACAAAGTGATGTCCATTTAAACCTATATAAAAGGTTGAATGCAAAGGTGTTCACTGAACACCCAGTTGTTCGATCTTTTTTGTGGGTTTAAATGGACGAACTGCGAAGTTGCCTAAATGCACGCTACGCCACTGGAAAAAGTGGTATTCCTCCTAGCCTAGATGTATAGTGAGGCCTAACTAACATGCTCGAGTTCTCACCAGTGAGTGGCGAAGCGTGGTATTTAGCAACATAACATTTTGTCCATTTAAATCCACAGAAAATGTTGAATCCTATGGTCATCGGCGATTCCTAGATAGTTCGATATTTTTCATGGGTTTTAATGAGTCAAGTGCAACATTGCCAACTTGCATTCTTCGCCACTGCCATCCACCCCATCAGTAGAGTGACCATTTCGTCCCAACATTTCTCGGTCCCTGGAACGAGATTCCACGAAGAGAATATCCAGCATGATCGTAGTCAGCATACTTGGCCTGTACGATGTCCAGTTGTGTGTATCGAAGTTCGATGTCCAAAAAAACATCGAAATTTTATCGATGCATCGAATCAAATTTTAACAAGTCAAGAATGAGAAACCACTAAAAATATGATAATTTTGTATGCTTTTGAGATGGTTTAAGAAGAACAAATGAAACTTTGGTCTGTTGGTGTTTTGGTCCTGTTTTTAGTCGAAATATCGATTAATAACGAGTTTCGATGCTAGAATGTTGATGTCAAATCGATGAATCGAAATTCGTTACTTATCCATATTTTGACTAAAAACAGACCAAAGAGTCATATTTTCTTCTTAAACCATATAAACAGCAAAAAAAAGTATCGTTATTTCCGCTGTTTTCTCCTTTTTGACTTGATTTGAAGTTTTTTTCGATGCATCGATAAAATGTCGATATTTTTCGGACATCGAACTTCGATGCACAAAACAGGACATCGCACAGACCTACGTGAGTGTTGGCTATCCGTTGTTGACTTCGCCACTAAAACCGGCTGTTAGCGTGCGTCGAGCTGTAATCATTAAAAACAAGGGTCTAATTACAACAAAACACTTCATTTTTGAGCTATGAGATGAGGATGTCGCCTACATTTTGCACGGAGTATAACAAAAAGATTGACTGCAATAATCGTATGCTCACCTTTTCCCGTTTGGCTTGTTTCTTAAGATTAGATTTCCCGTTGATGAGAACGTTGTCTCCGATGAATGTGACGCTGCATCGGGAGATCTCCGCTTCGTCGCAGCCGGATTCGGATTCGTTCTCGATATCGTTGTCTGTCGATGATTCTTCGCCGCCTCTCGATCGACCCAAATAGATTATACCAGTTTCGCCGCCCGTCTGCAAAAGAACAGATCAAAAACAAAGGGAACGGGTCAGAGAATTTTCAACAAATTAAAAAAAAATATCGAATAGGTCTAGTGCTATGTATACAATGTATATTGGAGCAAAAGCAAATGAGAAGTGTACAGTCGGGGACAATAAGAGTGTCAGTTGACTCTTTGAGGTAGGCCACCTGCAATACTTAACCCTTTAAAGACCGGGTTAGTTCGAAAGAACGCCACTTCCGTTCATGTAGGGAAGGTAGTTAACTATTCGTACTCAGGGGAGCTGGCATTGCATATACGATGAATTGAAGGCGCCCGATCCGCGTTTATTCGAAATCATGAGAGTGGAACAATGTGAAATGAAGGAGGGGAGAAAAACGAGTATACTCGGGCTTGGCCCATAAGGGGTTAAATTCATAGAGATGAGTATTGCGGGTGGCTTAATTCAAGGAGACGTCTGGCATTCTTTTTGTCCCCGACTGTACCTATAGTGTACGGTGTAAGTACACCTGCTGTCAACTAAAGGAAAGGCCGGAGGAGGCCGTTTCAGAAGTGTAGGCTCACCTAGACCGATAACCTTTGGAATTTTTCAACATTATTTCTCATAATACAAAATAAAAATTCATGAAAGCGAAAATGACCGTTGACTCACTGAAGAATGCTTTAAAATCAAAAGTTTAAAAACAAAGGTAAGTTTTGTTTTGATTTGAAGGAACGAAAATTGAGAATTCACCAAAGAAAAAGTAATTTTTTTTTTGCAAGTTTTCATAATAATAGTGATCATTAATTGGCTTGGTACATAACGTCCATAAAAATTTCGAAACAAATATGCGGCAATAAGTTAAATTCACAGTTTGAGATTTAAGAGTTTTAAAACAGAGATAGATGAAACATAAAAATAAAATTAAAAAGAATCGCGGCTTCAGTGGCGCATCACGCAGGTCGTCAGTTGCGAGGCGAGAAATTTGGCGACAATGTATTTTCTCCATTTAAATTCACCAAAAAGGTCGAACGCTCCAGTCATCGGCGATAACCAGGCATTTCGACCTTTCTAATGTATTTAAATGGGGAAAAAGGAATGTTGCCAAATCGCACACCTCGCCACTGCAAGCCGTTCATGAAAACCCTTCAAACTATGCAGCTGAAATCGGTCTGCAGAACCGCTCGCCTCAGCTTTGCAGTGCGAGGTCCAGTAATCGCGAGCTTACGAATCTTGGAGCGGGTTTGGTGATGCAATATCAACAAATTCGATTAATCATTTTATTGTTCAGGACTCGACTGGTTCTGATGCAGTTTGAAGCTCGCCATAGCAACTGCAAGAACACTTTTGAGCAGCCGCTCGGGCAGTTTATGAATCATCAATTGCTGATTGTTGTTTAGGAATCAGGGAATACTTCAAATTTGAATATTACACGGACTATCGCAGAATTTTCCTTGTGAGCATCGTGTTTTCAGAAAAACGCGTTCACGAAAGAATGATTTGTGATTTTAAACTAGATTTTTGAAAAATATAGACATAACTTTGGTCTTATCAATAGTTTCATATTAGGTATTAAGTTCGTTTCTGAGGGAAAAAAAGATCAACTCATGCAAATGGCGGCTCGTAAACAATCCATTACTGTTGTTTTTCATTTGAATCTACGAAAACGTATCGATTTTATGGCCGCTGAATGGTTGATTCTTCTCCGTGGGTGCAAACGGAGGAGATATCGATAGATTTCAATTTAAGAACCTCTACTACGCCGGGTTTATAAGCGGCATACTTCACAATTAATTTTATCTTGCTTCCAGTCGCTAAAATATACATGCTCTAGGCTTTATTCCCAAATTATATTTTATTTTCCGGAATGGTTATGAAGTTTAGTAGCGATTCAATAGTTCGGGTGAACGACTCGTTTCCTCTTTACTAAACCACGTAAAATAATCGATTCATGGGAGATGGAAGCAATATGCTTATCCTAGAATCGATTTTTGGATAAGGAAAGTTTATTCCTTTAGACTGTTTTAATACAGCGCTGTATTATGTATCGATTGCCGTTCGGGGACTTCTGGTTTCAAACAAACTTCGATTGAATGTAATTTTCCCGATAGTGCATTTTTGAACGGAAATTTCGATGAATAACCCAAAAAACTATTGCGGCTTTTTCGAGATTCTGAATTCTAGGTCCTCAAAAGGATTTTTACACTTTAACGACATAGATGTCCGCCCCCAATGAATACAAAACAATTAAAGGTTCCTGGACACAAACATTGGTTTTTTTCTTATAATTGGACCAGTAATCGCGTGAATACCAAGCAATACAGCTGAAATTGACCTGCCGAGTTCGAATTTGGCCTTAGTTTAGATCGAAATATTCTCGATTTTCCACGATTTAAACTTTATCGTGAAAAATGTTTAAAAGTAGAATATGCGTAAAATCAGGACGAGTTACGTAGAAAATAATATCATGTTTGACATCAGCGTCCCAAATACTATAGATAAGCATGTTTTTATGTAATTATAAAGAAAATTCATTGAAATACATTAAAATTTAGTTAAAAATAACACTGATGTTTGGTGCTGTTCGCGGACAGTTATGTCGTTGAGGCCTACTTCCTCAAAAGTGCTGAATTTTGCCTGCGGTTTCACGGCTAGTATTGCCGAAGTTCACAAGATAGATTAAACCATGCATTTTGAGGTTAGAATCACCCAAATGTTATCGTGTTGTTGAGGAATGGGCGTGATTTCGGGTGATTCTAACCTCCAAACGTATCGTTTGATCTGTAATATCTTGCTGCTTTCGGCAGTTTTGGCTGCGGAACCAGGCAAAGTTAAGCATTTTTAAAGATGAAGACATCAAAATAGCAAGGCAGTCACTATCAATACTATCATTCCTTGCATTAATAACCAAAATATCCGTTTAAAAATGCGCTTGTGGCGAAATTATTTGGAGCCTTGGAGCCTAAGGTCCCGAAACAGCAATCGATACGATAAATCGCTGAGCTAGAGCTGGGGAAAGAAAAGAATAGACTAATGTGAAAGTCTGGTGAGCTCAACAGACATCAAACATTATATTTGAAATGCGCCAGGCTGAAAGGTGTTGAGTGATGATGATTCGGAACTCACCAGACTTTGACATTAGTCTATTTTTTTCTTTCCCCAGCTCTAAAATACTCCTGTGATAAATCCTTGCCGTTTATAGAAGGAATATTCCTTTACTTCATCGAAATCTGCGAAACAGAGAAAACTTTCTTATCGCCGAGTCGATCCCGCGGTTAAAACGATACGAAAATTCACGATCGCTTTGCTGATCTACTAATGTAAACATTAAAGAAAATCAGATATGCTGAATTGCTGATCAATCATCGCGCATCGTGGCTGCGGCAACGCGGGTCGCAGCGCCTCACACTCCCCGTCCTCACCTCGTCCCTCGGCTACGCTGATCTTCATCCGATCTGCTGAATGCTGATCTTTATGATGGCCTCGCACTAGCAGACTCTCCTAAGGCCCCCTGAACTCCCGGCCCCCTCCGCCACCCTTTCGGCTTTCCTGTGTTCACGGTTCGCTGGTCGCGCAGCGAAAGTTTTTTTCTTTTTCTTTTTTTTCTTCTTTTTTTGAGAGTTCTACAGAGACTCAAACTCTCGGTTCGATTCCACCCGTCAAATATATATATATATTTTATTTTTTATTTTTTAACTGTTTAATTACGCGCGAGAAAAATCAGAGATAAATTAACTAACAAGCAGGGAGCGAGTGGCCAATTATTTAGCGGCTAGGCGCAATAGCACGGCTCCTCTCGCTCTTTTCTGCGCAGTGTTGCCATATCGAGGGTAAAAAGCCGTATCGTCCCCATTTAAATCAATGTAAAACGTACGGCTTTTTCACCCCAATCTGGCCACATTGTTTCTGCGGCATGTTGTGGTGGCCGTGTATGGCGCACAATGAGCCTGAACGACCTATTTGATGGCCAAAAATCTAATCAGCAGTGGCGAGGCGTGCAATTTGGCAACGTTCCTTTCTCCCATTTAAACACATTAGAAAGGTCGAAATGCCTGGTCATCGCCGATGACTAAAGCGTTCGACTTATTTGGGTAATTTAAATGGAGAAAATACATTGTTGCCAAATTTCACGCCTCGCCACTGCTAATCAGATGGCCTCAAATCTCAATGGATTGTCTGATTTTCACTAGAGTCCCAAAAAGTAGAGAGTTAAGACAAGTGAAATCATGGGCGCCGCCATATTGGATGCGATTTTGCACCTTTGTTTTACATTCTGAGGACCGTTGATGTGTTTTGGTCCACTGCAAAGATTACAGTGCCGCACAGTTCCTAACAGTGTAATCTATCACTGCTTTTGTTGACCGACATCTATTAACGCTTTTAAAGATTCTTTTGAGAATTATGGACATTCTTGAAAGGCATCATGATGAAAATTGACAACTTTGTCCACAATTAACTCTTTTATCCGTAAAATACCGTCGGATCCCTGCGTTTGTAAACAAGAGTATGTAAACAAAGTGCAAATCGCATACAATGGCGGCGTCCGTAGAGCCTAAAACTCGTTAACCAAACAGAGGTCGACTAACCTCTTGTCTTAACTATCTACAAAGGGTGTCCCAAAAGTAAGTGGACTGATGCTATCATTTCAAAACTATCCAACCTAGAGACTTGATCTTGGTCTTATTTTAAAGATCAAATCATTTTCTATCGATTAAGCCCAAGATCAGTTCATTTTATTAAAAGTTAAAAAAGTTATGACGGTTTTTGTGACGGGTGAACGCGCGCCGCCTATAGGTTTTTGACAATAATGGTTGAATTGTTTTTTTCTCATCTCTTATACATTTCCAGTGAACTTTTTTCACTTGAAATTACTTGCCAACACCTTAAGCGACGTGGCATACATGTATGGCCGTCTGCTGGCTTCAGTCGTTGTCTAGATAACGAGATAAGACGGACAATTCGCAGGAAAAATCAGGAGCAATCTCACCGCGGCCGACTTCTGTTCACTTTTCAGTAAGCGCGCGCGGTATGCTGGGGATTTTGCGGCCGCATGAATCAAATTTTACCCTTGAATTTTTAGAGAAGAAGGGTCTTAAACTGTTGAGACAACCACCGTGCAGTCTAAATCTCGCATCATGCGACTTCTGGCTGTTTCCAACATTGAAAAGAGATCTTCGTGGACGAAGATTTGAGACTAAGGCTGAAATCAAGACAGCAGTTCAAAAAACCCTAAAAAAAAAATCCAGAAGAAGAATTTGAGAAGACGTTTCTTAGAAAATGGGAGGAAAGAATGCACAAATGTCTGGAAAGTGGCGGAAAATACTTTGAGAAGCAACCGGAAATTCAGGTGGAGTCGGGGGATAGCGGAGTAGAAGATTAATAATAATTGGTAAGAATTTTGTTGTCAAAAACCTATAGGCGGCGCGCGTTCACCCTTCACAAAAAGCGTCATAACTTTTTTTAATTTTTAATGAAATGAACTGATCTTGGTCTTAATCGATAGAAAATGATTTGATCTATAAAATGAAACCAAGATCAAATCTCTAGGTAGAATAATTTTGAAATGACAGCATCAGTCCACTTACTTTTGGGACACCCTTTGTATATATAGGGACTCTAATTTTCACCTGAAAATCAGCGGCGAAGCGTGTTATCGTGCTGCGAAGAATTTTTTCTTTTCTTTTTTTTTCGATTGAACCCCAGAACCCATAGAAAAGGTCGAATTTGACAAGACATCGCCGATCCAAAGATAGTTTTATATTTTTCGTGGGTTTCAATGAGCCAAGTGCAACGTTGCCGGATTGCTCGCTTCGCTACTGCTGATAGTATCATCGTTTACAGATTTTCAGGACGACATAGAAAAAAAAGAGAAAAAAATCCCCCGCGCTTTGGTAGAAACTAACAAAACCTTTGGTACAAAAATGACCCAACAAAACTTCAGTAGTGCAAATCGAATCTTTTGTTCACTTGATCTAACGTTTCGTCCGCACCCGACGAAAGAAATTTTGCTCGGTGAAATCTCTTTAGTTAAGCGTACAAACCCTTTCGTAACAGGTGTAGAAAAAGTTTATATTGCCCAACTTTAATATTTTGAGAGGTTATTTTTCAACCAAAGGTCTTTGTCAGAGATACCAAAGCTTTATTTTTTTCTACCGATATACGTAGTTCCAGCCAAGTGCGCTCTTGCAAAGTTTTGCTGCAGGCTAATGAACTGTCAAATCTGATGGAAATCTGATGCTGCAAAAATAGCAAATGAGACCGATGAAAAACAGACTTTCGTTGAGCCAAACAAATCTTTGGTTAACACAGCAAAATCTATCTACCCCATATGTGCCCAGTGGGTCGTTAACGACCCACTGAATGTATTATTTTTGGACCAAATTTCAGTCAAATAGGACCAATTTTACTCAAAAACCAATTTCGGGAGTTCGCAGCTTGTAAAATTTAGTTGCGGCCTTGAAAATTTTCTGTTTTTTAAATTTTTTCGTGTTTTCAGTTCTCAAATGGTGTTTTTTGAGAAAAACACCCAAATATGTCAAACAATTCTAGGTTCTGGGCATACATGGGTTAAGTAGTTAAGCGTACGAACCTTTGGTTGGCTTAACGAAAGTCTTTTGCTGAGTCATTTTTGTACCGTACTAACTTTCCCTGACGACACCCTGATTACATAAACGTGATCCAAACGTGCCAAATTCGCCAAATAAATTATAACTTCTTAAGGGCCTAGCTCGAGTCGACTCGTTTTTCTCCTCTGGTCTATTATACACGGTTTCACTCCTCATTACGGATAAACGAAAATATAGATGAAAAAACTACAAGATAAAATCTCGTCGGGCGCCTTCAATTCGTAGGATAGGCAATTCCAACTCCACCGAGTACGAACAGTTACATACCTTCCCTCTAGAAACGGAGAAGTGGTGTTCTTTTGATCTAACGTGGGTATTAAAGGGTTAACAGCGATTCAGGTGAAAACATACGAATGGTTGGTCGACAAATAGACCATCTTTGCCCACTGAGCGTCTTGCGGCGATTTCTTCGCGTCTAGCCACACCGCGCCGCCATGAACCCGGTCAGTGAGCATCGAGGGAAACATGGACACGCTGGAGCATTGCTCTATTGTCCTACGACCCCCCCCCCCCCCGTTTAATTCATCGTGGCCAAATGTAATACGATTATATTTAAAAAGAGAGTTTGTTGCGGCGCGGCGGTTCGGCGCTTTTGATTTTCGAACGAGAAATCGATCCGCGATGAGAACTCATCGCAAAAGACCGACGTCTCTGTTGGGCAGAAGCAAATGAAGCTCAAACGAGGAACTATAGCGGGATCATGGGAAATCAAGTTAGGATGCGGAACCCGCGTCACATCAAACTGAATAAGTTTCGAAACCATCAGCTGCAACTATATAGGGTCTCTGAGTCAGTGGTGTCGCGCCTAAGCTAACGGCGCCTCATTTCGTCCATTAAAACTCAGACAAAAGGTCGAACGAGAATTAGCGGGATCGTGGAAAATCAAGGAGGAAAACGGAAACTGCGTCACATCGCAGTGGCGGCTCGTGAAATTTGGCAACGGTGTACTCCTCCCATTTAATCAATGCAAAATAATCGATTCTCCCGGAGGCTGTCAGCCTCCTCAAGAATCGATTCTTTTACCTAAGTTTAAATGTAAAAATTGCATGGTTGCCAAATCGCACGAGCCGCCACTGTCACATCGTTTCAATCCATTTTGTAATCAGCCACAACTAGATTCTGTCCGAGTCAGTAGTGGAGCACCCATCATGCCCAAGAGCGCGGCGCGGCGCACGGTGGATCGAGTCAATGGGAGGGGTCGGACATCGCGCATCACGCACTTCGTTTCCTCTAAGTATGGACCTTTTTCGAGCATGTAATTCCCCAGAAATTTGTTACCTTATGTATTTTTCGTCGTAGAATCCGTTTTTGATGATATTTTTTGCAATTTATGAGTTTTAAAATATATTTTGACACATTTTCTCGTCATTAGTGGTCACGGTTTGCTCAAAACACACATTGCACGCGTCTAATGCGGTACTGAACGGCTGAAAGAAGCAGATAATAAGATAGTAGGCAGTTTTTGTAGATTCGTGGCGTATTTATTCGAGGGGGGGGGGGTCACAAGTAGGCGGTTTTTGTAGATTTGTGGCGTATTTATACGAGGGGGGGATCACAATTTCCTCACTACTAATGTCACATTACTCCTTTGCTAAACAATTGTTAACTTAATTTTTCGTAACCCCCCCCCCCCACCATTTTTTCGTCATACGCCCACATACGTGGGACAATATAACGATGATTTTTTTTTTCCAGTCAAACTAAGAATTTTTACTTCCTCGTTTTTCTTTCTGTCCGTGTGGATCTTTTGAAACTCTTTAACTTCAATTTTTCTGGTTAAATTATAAATAAAAACACGGAAAAAGGGGAGAAAACTTAGGTGCATCTTTTTATTACGACAGATTTTCAAAATCAACAAATAAATTCAATCAGTCTTCTCCATCATCGTCTCTTTTCATTGTGTCTTGAGGGCAAACCTTCAGAAGTGCAACTGGGAGATATTCCTTGGCCTTCTTCTTCTTCTGTCCACAATTCTGAATTCATCAATTTCAAACAAAACATGTGGCACTCTTCTGTCAAAGTTTGTTCGTCTAACGAAGTTTTATAGTTTTTTTATAATGAACGTGACCAGATGATCACAATCATCCAACGACTTTTTATTATTGTAGAGTTCAACAAATAAATTCAATCAGTCTTCTTCATCATCGTCTCTTTCATTGTGTCTTGAAGGTGTCCAGGGGCGCCATTTGGGGGAGGGCAGGGGGGGGGCAATTGTCCCCCCAAGGATTTTCAATGTGCCCAAAAAATCAAGTCAGAGAGATTTTTTGAAGATGCGTGGCAAAAAAAAAAAAAAAGAAGAGGTCATCCAAATTTATGGAGCCCCCCCCCCATTCAAGTCAGAGAGATAGAGAGATTTTTTCAAGATGCACGGCCCAAAAAAAAAAAAAAAAAAAAAAAAAAAAAAAAAAAAAAAAAAAAAAAAAAAAGGTCAAATTTTTGGAGGGCCTTGCCCCCCCCCCCCAAGGAAAATCTGAAATGGCGCCCCTGAAGGTGTCATTGAACAATTGCAAATACGTAAATAACAATATTAAATACATTCAAATTGTCAAAAAAAAAAAAACCTGCAAATATAACATATAAATTAAATAAACCAAACACTGAACTTGTAACACCAATTCACCTATTAACTATGGCTGAATGCAAGTAGGGAACTGAATTCTTGTTTATTTTCTACCAAGAAATCAACAAATTAGTGAAAATTAGTTATCAATTGAAAACTTATCGAGATTGGAAGATATGTTATGATGCGCGATCTTTGTGATAGAAGGAAAGCGAGATAAGCTTCAAAACGCGCACGACTTGCTCTCATTCAAACGAGTCGTTTGCTCAAATTAGCGGGTATTAGCGGCCAATTTTTGTTGGAATACATTCCTGAGGAGGTGTAGAAAACAACCCAGAAAAGCATTTAGGGGACATATGGGGACATTTTTTTGTAGAGCTTTTCCCCCCTTTTTTTCACAATTTTTTTTAGCGAGTTTTCAAAGTATTTTTTCTCCCCTTATAATAATGCCAAAAAATATCAACGACATGTGAAAATGTTCATCAGAGGGAGGAAAATAAGCCAGTGAAATCGAAATTTTGATTTACATTTTCAAAATCTGATGCGAAAGCAAAATAAAAACTTAAAAATCAGACGGTAAATTTCATATTGCCTACCTTCTCAAGTTTAGGCAACCCGCACGTCAAATGAGGGGGGTGAAATGACCTATGAGCCATGGATATAGTCCCTGTAGATGTTTAACTACTAGAAAACCATAAAAAGTTATTGGAAATGTGACCTTTTTTTTTCCTGCCCATGTCCGACCCTCCTCATTGACTCGATCCACCGTGCGGCGGCGCCTCATTTCGTCCAGTTTAACCCTTTACAAAAGATCGAATTTGCGGAAGTTCAATTATTTCCACCGACTAGTTCGATATTTTTCCATGGGTTTAAATAGACATTTAAATTCAATGGGTTCCAAGAATGATGATTGAAGACATTGAGATTGAGATCATACTTGGAACTCTTGTGTGTTATTGTTTAATGTTGATAATCTTCGACACAAACATCGGTATGGTTTCCGTACCTATCACAAGTCACAACCTACAGTAAGGAATTAAGAATATTGAGCGGTAAAGATTCAAACGGACGCCGTCAGTGGCGTCAGTGTTTACTGTTAATTTGTTTATGAAGTCAGCTGTGATGACGGTCGGCCGTGATTATTACAGACATAACTACGATCTATCAATCAGAACCGAGGATATATCACCATACAAATCCTAAACACCACCTGACCGAAAGGGTTTAAATTTACGTGAAATTTTTCCTTTTCCCTTTCGCTGATAGCTTTCTCTTTCAAAATTTCTCTTGCCGTAATCCCTCGAAATCTCGTGCGTTCCAAAATTGGAATGGCATTGGAATGGCAAATCAAATCCTATTCGATAAGAGTCCGGTCCTTGCGAGATCCTCGGGCCTAGATGCAGCCAAATGATGCGCAGCTTGGCAAGTGCCACTCACGGCACAACTCATCTCCACACAATGGGTCGATTTACAGATTTTTGCGGAGAGAAAACAGGTGTCATTGATTATACGGAAAACGGCAGCTCTATGCACACACCCCAGTTCGAAAACCGTTGCAGTAAAACATTCACATTTCCCCTCTTATTTTCATTTACTTATTAAAGAGACTATTTCAAGAGAATAATCCTTGAAAATTGATTGCAGCATTAAAAATATTCAAAAGCTATTTTAATCGAAGAAAGGCCTGTAAAACCGCGGGCCAGGGGTGTAGACTAGCAGGGGTGCAAAATATTCCAAAACTTCGGAAGTTTCACGCGATCCATGACTTATTTCCTCACAGGATTTTCAAAAATTTCCTCACAAAAATTTGAAAATGATGACTTTTTTTTGGTTATTTTAACATTTCAACACCCTATATACTCAAAATGACATATATTTTCTCATTTTTTACACTATTTTCCTGGGAAATCCTCATTGCCATTATTAAAAACAAAAAAAAAAACAAAAACAAACAAAAATATTTGGACAAATTTCCTCACTTTTCTAGAAATTTCCTCACTTTCACGCGATCCGCGGATCGCTAGATCGGGCACATTTTGCACCCCTGTAAAAGACTAGGAGTAGCGGGGTTTTCTTTTCTTTTCTTTTCTTTTTGCATAAATTTGAGACTGAAAATCTGGATTAAACTTTTTTCAAGGCAAAATTTTGCAAGAAATCTGGACAAAATTGAGACTAAAAATCTGGATTAACTTTTTTCAAAGCAAAACTTTGCAAGAAATCTGGACTAAATTGAGGCTAAAAATCTGGATTAAACTTTTTTCAAAGAAAAATTTTGCAAGAAATATGGACAAAAGTAAGACTAAAAATCTGGATTGAACTTTTTGCAAAGCAAAATTTTGCAAGAAATCCGTTTTACGCGGTCGACCCCATTGTGCGCCGGCCACTCACCCCAAAAACGTATCTTCTTGAAGTGGGATCAGGATCTTCGCGAGTTTCTATCTTTTATTGCTGCACGAGAAATGCGAGAGAAAGAGAATAATCAAGGGCAAATCTTCGCCGCTGGTCGCGATTATAAAGCTCGAGAGACGCGCATCAGGCGAACCGCGCACGCGCCCAGCGTGTTTTATGTATGTGTTACGACTTTTCAAACTGAGGAGCCAGTGACCGGGAAATGGTTGCCAAATCACTCTGAGAGAAATGGAGAAAAAAAAGAAGGAAAAAAAAAATTGAAGTTTTGATTTAAAACGAACTCGAGAAAATCGCGTTTAAAGTTGAGAATGTGTTTCTGTCATGAACTCAAGAGTACTAGCGCAAAAATGACCACTTTAGAGGAGTAATCCTGTAGGTTTTTTAACGTAGAACTCAAAAGAAGATTTAAAGACAAACACAAACATATCACGAGTGACCGCAAATAAAGACCGAGTAAACAAAAATTTGCGTTATGCGTTTCTGATCAGTTAAGGTCTTTTTTCTCATTCCCGATGGCGCTCTTTGCGAGCGAATATAGAACTAAATCTGATCAATTCCAATGCGCTAGAGTGTGCAGAACGGTCAAACGACAAACTATCGCGCGACATTTCACCGCGCGATGTTTCACCGCCGGAAAAAAATAAATGAAATAAAGAAAAGAAAAAAAAGAAAATAAAGAACAAAAAAAAAAACAATAAAACAAAAAATACAGAGTAATGAACAGAAGAAAAATTGCGACTATTCCTTCGCACTTTACCAGGCTTAGGACTGACCAAAAAAGTATGTATAAAGTAATTATTTTGGGCGTTTTTCGCCTGAATCTTTCCCGGTTTCGGAACATGGTTATGCACTCCGACCTCTTTCACCACTTTTTCTCCGACAGAATGAATTCTGCCGCGGCATCTTTCATCTCGCCTCCAAAAATTGACGCACTTCCATATATCTTTGGCACCAATGCACTTTTCGTGGGTATACAAGTATAACCTTTGTAACCTAATAAAAGTTAAAAGCTGTGAGTAAAAAAGATTTTGAGTCCGTCTAAACGATTAAAAACTATTCAGAAAAAAAAATTAAAAGCGATAAAAACACCCTCTCTTTCTCACCTCTCTGCACTCCTTCTAATTCAACATTTGTCTTCATACCTCCATCTACTGTGCCTTTTTTCCCTCTTCTTTCATTATAAGCTTATTCTTTTTCTTCTTTATTCTCTTTTTTTCTTTTCTTTATATTTTTTTTTTCGGCGGTGAATCGTCGCGCGATGAAATGTATCGGCGATGAAATGTCGCGGCGGTGAAATGTCGCGCGATAGTTTGTCATGGAATCGTGCAGAACAAATTTTCACCAAAGACTCATTTTTGCAAATTTTGTCCCCGGATCAAATTTTTAGCTCTCCTGCAAATTTAGCTCAGACCAGTTATGGTTTCTTTCCCCTGGACGCAACACTTTTATTTAGAGTCAGTAGGGTCGAAACTAAAAATTTTTCGAACATTAAGACGCAACAGGTGAGTCACTAATGGCCCACAATGGCGAGAGGGGGGGGGTGGAGGCACTGGGCCTTTGCCCAGTAGCCTTTGATGTATGCGAATGAGTTTCGAGTAAATCTGGCAGACGTAAGCCGACATTAATTTATACCCTTTCACCGATGTCGCATCGGCGGTGAAGAAATTTGCTTCACTGCCCAGCCATTATTCAGCCTTTTTTGGAAGAGAAAAAAAAAATTGCGTGAGCAAAAAAAGAAAAAAAAATACCTTTGAAGAGAACTTGAGAAGTTGAATGAGGAATCAAAGAAAAAAAAAGTTCCAGGAATGTCAAAGGATAATCACTAATCAGGGCAAGACCACCATTTCAACAGTTACGAAAGCTAATCCTCATGAATTTTAAATTCTATCACACTTAAAAAAATTTAATACATTATTAATAAAGAAAAAAAAATGGAATTCAACTAAAATGAATCATAAATGGTAAAATCAGTATGCAACACACCGTTGCATACTTTCGCTATACGCAGCGTTATGAGGGTCGATTCAATACCATCTTAGCATACCCTGACCCGGGGGTTTGAGGTTATGTGATTAGGTTGCCAACTTTTACACAGGCTCTTATGGGGTAAAGAGAATTTTTTGCGGTTTTTTCCAGTTTTTATTAATTTTTCGGCTATAAAAACCAGATTCACTTGGTCAAGGCACTTCCCTGGATGTTCCAGAGCGTTTCCGCGAAAAAACGTTTTTTTTCACAAAATTACGCGAAACGCCAAAGGATCCCCCCTTGCACATCGCCCGAAAGTAAGCGAGGGTCCCCCTTTTGGTGTTACATATTTTGGTGTGTAATTTGGCGAAAAAGTGGTTTTTCACGGAAAAGCTCTGAAACATCCAGGAAAGTGCCTTGACCAAGTAAATCTGGTTTTTATGGCCGAAAAATTAATAAAAACTAGAAAAAACCGCAAAAATTCCTCTTTCCCACATAAGAGCCAGTGTAAAAGTTGGCAACCTAATCACATAACCTCAAACCCCCGGGTTCTGGTATGCTAAGATGGTATTGGTCGATTAAGGCGTAAAATCGCGAGAAAATCATGTTGTAAACATAAAAAAGTAGCAATATCCACTCACAATCACACCGAATGCGCGGCATAAGCGTTCATCGTGCCTAAGCCTAAGTACGCATGTTTTTCGTGTGTCGCCAGCGGGCCGATCCTTGAAATTCACGACTTTTGGGTAGACTGGATAAGAATGGAAAACAGTGATTGGTGGAGACGAGTCACGTGGTTGCTCAGTCTAATCAAAATACGGAATGGATTAGATAAGTTATCGGGTACTCCAAGACTGCCCGATAAATTATCTAATCCATTCCGTATTTTGATTAGACTGGGCAACCACGTGACTCGTCTCCACCAATCACCGTTTTCCATTCTTATCCAGTCTACCCAAAAGTCGTGAATTTCAAGGATCGGCCCGCAGGTAGTCAGTACAATGTCGCTTTCGGTAATCTTTCCTGGCAATGCACGGCAACGAAATTCAAAGCTGACCACTGTCCACTGTCCATTCAGTTGCTTGCGCGGAATGAATGGAGTCAACACTCAAGATATACATAAGTCATGTGTATAGATTATTAGTCGTGTTTTTTATTGAGTATGGATGGAGCATGAGGAGCCGATTTAAGGAGGTGAGAACGAGTCAAGATCAAGTTCAATGTCTTAAAAGTGAGGGGGAGACGAAGAGGGGAGGAGGAGGGAGGGGGAGAAGTAAGAGAGGGAGAAACAAGAGCCGCGACGTAAGTACAGCGGGAGATGGTGATGGGAGGTCGTGGAGGCAGAGAGAGAAAGAGAGCGAGAGAGAGAAAGAGAGAGAGAGAGAGAGAGGGAGAGAGAGAGAGAGAGAGAGAGAGAGAGAGAGAGAGAGAGAGAGAGAGAGACGTGTGAGTGCACCTGAAGTCTAAAGGAAGATCTCGCTCCGTTGCCAAGTGGATCCAATACAGAGTGTTACGGGAAACCGATGAATCGTATCAATCGGTCTATAAATACGTTCAAGAGCCTTAGGTTTCGCATAGAAACACTTCAATTCATCGGGCCAATCCTTGACATTCCCGATTTTCGGATGGACTGCGGATGAGAATGAACGAAGGTGATTGGTGGAAACGGGTCACGTGATTGTAAAGTCTAATCAAAACACGGAATTTATCTAACGATCATCAGATACTGCGAAGCAGTGGCGTAGCGTGCAATTTGGCAACGTTGCAGTTCGTCCATTTAAAGCCATGTAAAAGGTCGAATGCGAAGGTGTTCACCGAACGCCCTACTGTTCGATCTTTAGCATGCCTTTAAATGGACGAACTGCAACGTTGCCAAATTGCACGCTGCGCCACTGCTGCGAAGACTGCTCGAAAACGGATTAGATATAGAGACGGTATTTTGATTAGACTTGACAACCACATGACTGGTATTCACCAATCACCGTTTTCCATTCCTGTCCAGTCCATCAATTAAAAAGTCGCAAATGTCAAGGATTCGCTCGCAGAACTCAAACCTCAACGGGCGCCATGCGGCAATTGCGCAAGGAAAAATTGCCGTTGACGCCTAAAGGGATTTCGAGATTCGAATATTAATTTTTTCTCTATTTATTCACTAATTTTATCTCAGTCCCTTTCTAATACATATGCATTCAAAAGAGCAGAGAGAGGGGGGATGAACGATTCCTGAATCCACTTCTGGCTCAAGGTATGTGTGTGTGTATGTGTGTGTGGTTTTTTTTAGATGAAGGATTCGCAGAAGAACGTTGCATCAGCCAAATTGATCATCCTGTCCAAACGATTCATACACTGCGCAAGTCGCAGGCATTTTCACTCAAGAGAGTTTTTGGCCGTATCTTCCTTTCACCCGGAGAGGTCTTTGAATATAACTTGACCAAATTATACAAATTATAATACTCCTTCACTCCGTTCTAGCGATACTTCTCTGCGAGCGCGATAAAATTAAAAAAAAAAAAAAAAAAAAAAAAAAAAAAAAAAAAAAAAAACCTCGAATTTCGTTCATTTTTTTGAAAATGCGCCATCCGAAGGACCTGTCTAATTAAGGGGCCATTTTCTGCTCCCCTTTTGGTCAAAAATTGAAAGTCTGAGAAAGGGGCAAAACTGTAAAATACGTGTAATTTGGAGGTATAATCAAACAGAAAATACCAATTAATGAGGGGGGTATTTATAGGCTGGTTTGTACACGCGATTCGTGTATGAATATGGTTAAATTTGCGCTCTAAAAAAAAAAAAAAAAAAAAAAAAAAAAAAAAAAAAAAAAAAAAAAAAAAAAAAACCACACAGCAAATCATAGGCAGACCGTGTCAGGGGATGGGGAAGGCTATAGCCCCCCCCCCACTTTTTTGCTCGAAGGGGCTAAAAATCGGGAAAAAGTCATCAATTGGTACTTGAGAAGCCCAAAAAAAAGGTCATCACTTTTTAGCCCCCCCCCCCACTTTTTTTGGTCACGGTCTGCCTAATGCAGCAAATTAAGCCACTATACTACTGCTAATGTATTAAGTTTTAGGTATGAGCACAAGCGAGGGGAAGCTTCTCCAGGAGATAAAATACTTATCTTGATGCAGGTAAAAACATATTCAAGTAGAAGCTGCCTCTCGCTTGTGTTCAAACTTAAATTCCCACTTATATAGTACAAATTCGCCGTTTTATCCGAAAAATTGCAAAACTACAGCATGTTCATACACAAATCATATGAAAAGACCAATTATAAAAATCCCTTTCATTTATGTTTTCTAATAGATTAGACCTCTAAGCACACGTAATCCACAGTTTTCTTCATTTTTTCGTAGTTTTAATTTTTGACCAAAAGGGGGGCAAAAAATGGCCTTTAACGGGACAAGTACTTTTAAAAATTCGATCGAACGAAAAATGTCCAAGTTTTCAATGAAACGCACAGCCACATACTTTTAATCGAAACATACATTGTTCCGGAAACGAGCCTCCTATGACTAAGGTTTCCCTATCCTCTTTCGGCGGAACAGTATGGTGAGGATACGCGGTCGGTTTTAGGGGGATTCCAAAAAGACTTCAACGCACGGCTAAGAGCAGAGAGCATAGAGTCTAAGAAATTCTACGGCCTTGGCAAGGTGTAACCCGTCCATTGGGCGGCTTAGAAACAAAGTACACGGCGAATCAATATCATTTGGCTCCTCTTTGAGAAAAGCCGCCTGACTGAAAAATTCTTGATCGAAAAAAAGGACTGGTAAAATTTACCATCTGCATGGCTAATTTTGGCGTCTGCTAGAAAGCACAGTTAATGCAACATACCCTGTAGTAAATTCAGTTAACCTGTTGGTACATTTTACCATCATCTAGTGAAATTTACCACACTTTCTGGCAGACTCCAAAATCAGCAATGCAGATGGTAAAGTCTACCAGTACTTTTTTCCCCCGTGTGATTAAATTTGACGTGATCTCAAGTCAAAGAAAGTCAACGGCATAAGGTCTCAGGTCAAAGAGATTTCAATGAATTCAGAGTGGAGTTCAGATTCAGTGCCACCATTGTTTTATATGTTTATTTTCATTCCGCTGGAATTTAGTCCGGGAATCCATGGTTCATTCGTCTTCCGGAAAAGCTTGCAAATGCCTCACTGTAAGATGGGGCAACAGTGTATGAGCCAGTGTTGCCAGATCCTATACAATTTTTTTTCTATGAGTTCTTATCAGAGCTGCCGTTTTGCGTATATAATAAAATTACTGACATTTTTCAATCCACCGATGATTCCAACGGTTGAGAAAAGATTACACAGTTCAGTTCAGTATATGACTGGAATGCACGAAAATTCTCTGATCTGTCATCTTTTCTCAATCGGTAGAATCGTCGTTAGTTAATTGAAATATCCGCAATTTTTTAAAAGTCATCGACGACTCCGCCGCTTGAGAAAACATTACAGATGCGAGTATTTTTGGGCATTACACTCATAGACTGAACCGAAAAGTGTAATCTTTTCTCAACCGGTGGAATCATCGGTGAATTGAAAAATACCATCAATCATACGCAAAACGGCAGCTCTGATGTGTTCTTACGGGGGAAAAAACCGCAAGATCTAGCAACACTGGTATGAGCTCGGCTCATCCGCGGGAGTCAAGCGAGTGGACTTGCAGCGCGGCGCGGCGCGGCCAGAGGCATCGCCAAGGTTAACCGGACTCGATTCACACATTTTTTATATTTTTTTCTTCTCCGCTCTCACTCACACAGTCTCACAAATCACGTATGAGATATACACGCATACACACTCGGTAGGTACTTTCATTGTTACTGGACCACAAACAATGACTTCAAGAGATGAAGCGTAAATACGGTAAGGGAAGGAGGGAAAGGAAGCGCTGAGGGGTGAGAGGGAGGGGGAGGAGTAGAGTAGGGGGGAGTGGGGAGGAGAGAGAATGAGAGGATCTTTAATACGAGTTGCAATAGGTGGATGAGGCGCACAGCGCGGGCGCGCGAGTCGCGACAGGAGCCATCGATGGATGATTCGAGGTTGCCGAATTGAGGACATTCACCGGGGAAAAGGGCAAGTACCAAGATTGTAGATCGGTGACAGGAGGAAATGTCCTGTTTAAAACGTCTAAAAGCAAATTTTAGCGATCGAATATCATTCACCGTCGTATGATATTCGATGGATTTGCATTTTGTTTTGATGATATTCGATTGTTTCGTTGGTCTCACCGGAGACCGTTGAATTCCAACAATTGGAAATTTCGAATTCACCTCCGGAGGTAGATTCGATTTTCGAATTGTTGCAACCGTTGTCAGAAATCTCATCTTCTATCCTTTTGGACTCCTTTCGCCACGATAATTTCGGAAATGACGAACTTTTCGAAAAAAGTTTATTGTACACACCATGCGTAGAAGTCATAGACAAACATAATTTTAGCTTCGAAAACGCTAGTTTCTATTTTTTTTTTTTTTTTTGTTAAAAATGGCCATGTCATCCAGAGCTGATTTAGAGGTTATGTTATGGAATATTATTATCGCAGTTTTCATTTTTACGAGAATATAATTCAGAAGTTCATTCTCGACTCTCATTGGCTAGCTTTTTCGCCGATCAGCAGCATCAGTTGGCAATCATCAATTCTTGAAGTGAATGATATTCGATCGCTAAAATTTGCTTCAAATATACAAAATGTGCAACAAGAAATGTCCATTGCAACAATGTCCACAATAGAATGTCCAATGGGGCTCTTGCAAACTTTTGCTACTGGAGATTGAAGAGTTGATTCTTGCATAAACCTGTAAACATGACGATGAGTACACTGAAAAATCACGAAATTCACTCTCAGAATCGGGCATAACGGCGGTTCAAAGCAGGTATCATGGGAGATTCCTATCTAAAATGAGACAAACCTCTGAAACCTCTGACGAACCTCTATGTTTCCGTAGAGAAAGTGACAGATTAGACAGGAATCTCCCATAATATCTGCATTTAAGCGCCATTACGA
>VMOF01000379.1:40928204-40956557 GCA_011764245.1 Trialeurodes vaporariorum | reverse complement strand
CGTGTAGATGGCGCTGATTGAAGATATGGAACCCCAATGAAAACCGCGGCCCCGGCCGCCATTACGGTCTCGCGTTTAAAAGCATTTTGTGAGTTTAAGAGTGGATTTCGTGATTTTTTAGTGCGCTAATCGTTATTTTTACTGAGTATTACCCCATTATCAACTATTAATAAGCATGTAGCAAAAGTTTGCAACAGCTCCATTATAATATGTAGTCTTAAACTAAACTTGAGGGTCACTTCGATTAGATCTATCTACTTCGTCTGTAACTTTAATGTCATGGGTGACTCGTCAAAAATCAGTCGTGATTACCGTAAAATCACCCTCCGAAAAAAAACGGACGATTATACGATTGATCAGTAATCGTGTAATCGATTATACGACCCACATTTGCCCACTCAGAACTCAGATCTCGGTGTCTTACAAATACGTATATACCCATTGCTGATGTTTGACCGTCAGATCAATCCTTTTTGCCCATTGCGCACCGCGTCGCTTGTGCCGATAAGATGCACTGCGTGCTGATCACAATTTGATTGACCAGAAACCAGAAAACCAGCCTACCGACTCTGATTGACTCTGGACTCACAATCAGGAATTCAGGAGTCCGGACTACATCGCTATTCCCCCCCCCCATTTCTCTCTCTCTCTCTCTCTTCTCTCTCCCCCTCCTCTCTCTCTCTCTCTCTCTCTCTCTCTCTCTCTCTTCTCTCTCTCTCTCTCTCTCTCTCGACATGACACTGTGAACACGTGTTTGATTGTGCTCTCGCTTTTTTCCAATTTTCTTGTGTTTAAAGTTGCTAGAAAATTATTTTTTTGTATAATTCTGTGCGTAATTGTCTCCGCTTTCAGATTATCTATTTCGTTTGTTTACCAGATTAGTAATAAAGTAATAAAGTGCGAATCTCGAAATCCGAAATTGTTTCTTTATCCTGTGAACTCTCGTGAACTCTTTGTCTCTGGTCAGTTACCTAACCATGTCTCCTACTCCACCTAATGTGTCCGCGAAAAAAGTGAATACGCGTAGTACCTCTCGTATAGGTGATAACAGCACAACACCTCCTGCCACCGCCCGCACCGCGTCCACCGTTAGTGCCGGGTCCAAGCTCGTGAGCTCAAATAATGTAAACAAACCAAAAAACCCGAATGAGGCTCGTCCAACTCTTCAATCCGACGATGCCATGTTTACCGCGGTGCACAAATCGCTGATCGCTTGTCTCGCCGATGACAGCGTCACTGATCTTCTCGTGAACAAACTTTGTGAAAAAATATCTTCTACGATCTTTGATTCTCTTAATAAGGAGATTACCGACCTAAAAGAACAAGTCAACGACCTCAGGTCTCAGCTTCAGCAGCAACAAACGGGATCGGATGCTAAATTAGACGCATTAGAACAGTACGACCGGCGATTAAACTTACGCGTTTTCGGGGTGCCGGAAAAAGAAGAAGAAGATACGGACGAATTAGTCATCAAGGTTTTCCCATAAGAAAAATTTTAAATGTGTCAGTAAATGATATACAAAGGTCGCATAGAACTGGCGGGGAAAAATGATGATAGTGAAGATAGGATTCAAGACCTCGGCCCATAATTGTGAGTTTTTTAAGTTACCGAACGCGGGACGAAATTTTCAGAAATAAAAAAACTCCTCAAAGGCCAGCGAGAGTCCATCAATGAGGATCTACTGCAAAAAATGGCTCCCTTTTAAAGATTTTAAAAAAATAAATACGGATCAAAAAATTTTTGGTCTATCGACGGTAGACTACTATGTTGATGAAACGGTAAAAAGAAAACTTGCTATAAAGGGTGATCTGTATATTTGGTATGACTTTCTGCAAGTTGTAGTTATAAAATGTAATTTCTTAAAATTTTTTTACAGAAAATAAAATTTTCCTCGAAAAAATGTTTTTTTTTTCTAAAAGTGAATTTTTGAAAGGATGATTTTTTTTGGGAAAAAAATAAAAATCAAAATGATTTTTCTAAAACCGGTTTTCTTTTCCTTTCCTTATTTTTTTTTGCTAATCGGTAATTTAATCGGTTTTTAGTAATATGTTTTGATCAACTATTTTCATCTATTTTTTTTTTTTTTGTTTTTTGTTTTTTGTTTTTTTTTTTTTTTCTTTTGGAGAGAAATACTAGCTATAAAACACTAGCACGATTGCTACTTATTCACTAACTAAGCTGAGAGCACAAAATCAAAAATATGCCTTTCACGAGTGACTTTTTTACCAAATTTTTTTTGTTGTCTTTTTGTTTTTTATTATTATTACTGCTATCATTTTTATTAAAATTTTTTGTTGTTTTATTTTTTTTTTATTTTTTTTTTTTTTACTCTTTTTTTTTATTTTTTTTGAATATATCTTTAAATTGCCCCTACATTTTTTACCTCCCCACCCCTCTTCCACCCCATCGATGCAAGTAACTTTAGAATAAGTTTGATCCCTCTGCTCACCAGTTTAATCTTTTCTCCTAATTAAAATTTTTATTTATTTCTATTCTCTGGTCATTAGCGTTGACTGTTCTTTTTTATTCTTATTATTAGTAATTTTGCTTCTATTATTATTACTCTTTTTACTCTATTTTTTTTTTTTTTAATTCTCTTATGGATAATTCTGATCAATCTGCAAGCATTCGTGGTCTGCGGGGCGGATCGTTTCAGCGACAGGACCGTTCTCTAAAAATTTGCCACGTTAATGCCAATCTTTACTTGTCACTTCTCATTTCACTGAATTTACCCAACTTTTCGCCGGAGGAGAGGCAGATCTTGTGGCAGTCAGTGAAACCGGGTTTCAGACCCTACGTTCCCGACATTGATATCTCTTTACCTGCCTAAAAAGTTTTTCGAAGCGATAGAGTGGATAGTAATGGTGGTGGAGTCGCAGTGTATGTTCGAAAAAATTTGCCAGAAAAAATTTTGTATAAAACTGATGGAATGCTTGGTAAACCTGAATTTTTAGCACTAGAGGGGGAAGTAACAAAAATAAATTTTTATTTATCTCAGTGTATCGTCCTCCAAAGGGTTTGGTTTTGGATCTGAGTTGGAGGAAGTAATGTTTAATCTATCAGCTAGTTTTAGTCATGTCATCATGACGGGTGATTTTAATGTCGATCAAATGAATTCTTTCGACAAATCATACCTCTCTAACTTATTCCGACAATGTGATCTTTTCCCTTACACCAATGAAATCAACCCATTTCACGTCAACCTCTGAGACGTGGCTTGACCTTATGCTTGTAAGTGATTCAAGTGCCTTTTGTGCGTATGGGCAAACTGCTGTTCCTGGCCTCTCAAAGCATGACCTAATTTACCTCGTTTACAATATTACTATGCCCAAACGTAAAGCACAACAAATTTTGCTGCGCAATTTCAAAGATTTTAACGAAAAAACTTTCTGTTCCGACTTAGGTAAATGCGTATGGCAAGATTTGTATGACAGTAACGACATAAATTACAAAGTGCACACTTTTAAATTTCCCTTTTTTTAAAGGCTCTGGACGCACACGCACCTCTCAAAACAATTCTCGTAAAAAGACCCCCAATGCCATGGCTAACCGATAACATTAAACAAATGCAGAGTGAACGTGACATAGCCTGGAAAAATTTAGAAAAACCCAAAAACTAAAGTAGACGAAACAAATTTTAAAATCTTAAGAAACAAGGTCAAAAAGAGTCGGGAAACAGAAAAATTAGACATGCCCATTCTGTTTTTAACGATAAAATTACTCCATCTAAATTTTTGGAAAAAAGCAAAAAAATTTGGTTTCTCGGGCAATGGAGAACACGCTGGAAATGCCCCTTTGTCCCTTTCCACTTGATAATCTTAATTCTGCATTCTGCTCTCTACCTGATATGTCCAAGGATGCAATCTCTAATACGGTTTCACGCTATGAAGGGACTCATCAAAATGCTGGCTCTCCCTTCTCTTTTTTTCCTGTTACGGAGGAGGAGGTGGGTGATGCTATGGCTTAAAAATCAAACATAAAAAGGTTTTGATAAAATTTCAATGGAACTACTTTCTAAAGGTTTTAGATTTATTGTCCAGTTGTCACGCACATTTTAAATTTTTCTTTAAAAACTGGAAGCTTTCCGGACGATTGGAAAAGAGCCATTGAAATTTCCTGTACCTAAAGTAAAATCGCCATCTTCTCCTTTGATTACCGTCCTATTAGTCTGTTGTGTGGTTTGTCTAAAGTGCTCGAAAAAAATGGTCCATAATCAACTCTCCAACTATCTTAATAGGCATAACCTACTCGACAGATTTCAATCTGGATTTAAAAGTGGCCATAGCACCACCACCGCTCTTCTAAAGGTTACTGAAGACCTCAAAATTGCATGGATAGAAGACTTGTATCTTTGCTAAAATTGTTTGATTTCTCCAAGGCTTTTGATCGTGTGAACCCCAAAATTCTTCTGGCTAAACTTAGGTTTCTAAATGTTGGAAATACCGCACTTTCTTGGGTTTTTGTCGTATCTGTCAGGCAGGCAACAGTGGTGTCGTACGATTCACTCTTTTCTGGTTGGTTGGCTTGTACGGCAGGGGTTCCGCAGGGCTCAGTCTTGGGACCCCTACTTTTTATCATTTATATATTTGACATTGCGACCAACTTTCGGCACTGCAATTATCACCTGTACGCGGATGACCTTCAAATATACCTCAGCTTTTTACCCGAAGACTCGGTTTTTTCTTTTGAAGGGCAAACTCAGATATCCAACGGTTGGTTGATTGGTCCCTTGCTCATAATTTTTTAAATTTAAAGCCACTAAAACTCAAGCAATGTTGGTCGGTTCCGCAAGACTGAGCTCTAAGGTACTTTACAGCGAGCTACCTTCTCTTTTAGTCAATGGCCAGACTTTGACCTTGGTTAGCTCGGTCAAGAGCCTTGGATTAATCATCAACGACACTTTACTTGGGGAGAGCAAGTAGCTACCTTTCTCAGAAAGTGGTCGGCACCCTGCGCAGATTGGAAAGGGTTTTGCTTAGATCTGCCGAAAAAAGCCAAAATCAACCTTGTTCGTGCTTTTATTCTGCCCCTTTTTGACTATGGTTCGATTGTGTACGCTGACATACACGAGACTCTAAATATAAACTTCAGCGGCTTCAAAACGCATCTATTCGTTTTATTTTCGGTCTGCGCAGGGATGCCATGTCACGCAATACTATAGGGATTTAAAGTGGCTCAAACTGAAACAGCGGCGTCAGTACTTAATCCTCTCATCTGTTTTTAGTACTCTAAAACGCTCAATCCCGACGTACTTTATGATTTTTTCCTCCCGTTAAATCATGGCTCGCTGCATACAAGATCTGGCTCTCTTTTGAGAATACCCGTCCATCGCACAACGTTGGTAAATAATTCATTTAGAGTAACGGGCTGTCGACTATGGAATCAGTTAGATCCCGGGGATTCGCGATGTTCAGCTTTCCATGAGTGCTTTCAAAATTAAAACAAAAAAGTACTTCCTAGTCAGAACAGAATAGCGCTAACAACTTGAACTGTATGTGAATAAAATTTGCAAATTTCAAGCATTTTAACTGCAACCTCTCAATAATAAGTAACTTTTTATTAATATTTTTCATCATTTTATTACTTATTTTATTAATTTATTTGTATAACTTTATTTTTCTTATTTCATTATATTTAAAACTGTGTGAGCATTTCCCCCTCCCCCCTCCTCCCCCCCTCGCCCCCTATATTTTTTAAATTATAGAGAATGAGCTAGGTGGGCAAGTGGAAGAGAGGGCTTATAGCCCTAACTTGCTCTCTAGCCATAATTTAACGCATTGTCTAAGTTAATTTAGTATTATTTTAGTTTTTTACTTGTTTTTTATTTTATGGCTAATAAATTCTCTTCTCCTTCTCTCTCTCTCTCTCTCTCTCTCTCTCTCTCTCTCTCTCTCTCTCTCTCTCTCTCTCTCTTCTCTCTCTCTCTTTCTCTCTCTCTCTCTCTCTCTCTCTCTCTCTCTTTATTCTTACTGGGTTTTATGCAAGAATCAACTCTTCAATCCCTTAAAGCAAAAGTTTGCAAGAGCCCCATTACTAGTGAGCACTTTCTGCGTACTATCAACCTCACTTCCGACCTTCAAAGGACGAATATTCTCGTGTTTGTTTCAAAGATTGATACTGGAATAATCGCAATCATATGGGTCATAAGGGTCACTGGCGCGACCAGGATCTCTTCCATCTCTCTCATTTCTTATTTGAATGTATAAGTAGGAAAAGGACAGAAAGATTGGGTTTTATCCCCTTGACCATCCTTGTCTAACATACGTTTTTTAATGGAGAAAAGAGAGAGATGAAGAAACTCTCGGTGCACTACTGATAAGGGTCATATTATGGTCGATATTAATTAATATCTATTTAGATTTTACTGATAATTTCAAACAAAAATATGAAACTTTGTTATAGAAACCTTGCACACCTTTTGGAGCTAGTAGCGGGTAGTGCTATTGGGCATACATTTTTTTTTGTCATATGAACCTATTAAAAGTATCGGTTTCACAGGGTTTCGGTTAATCCCCTGAAGATCGATTATTGTACGTAGTTTTAAATGGAGACAATCCATTGTTGCCACATTGCACGAATTGACACTGATGGAGCTTGATGCTGTTGAATTTGGCATCATTCCGAAGAGGATTCTTGTCAAGTTTTTCCTCGTACCCTTGATGATCTGATGATGGTATCGGATCATCGACCTCTGTTGGCACAAGCTTTGGTGACGACCGGAGAGCACGCGGAAACCCGAGCGCAAGCGACTCCGGCCGCAGACGCCACGGCCACCACCAAGGTTGCCAGACACTATCGATTAATTCCCAATTGAAGGAACGTACAAGTATCGATTATTTCGTGATTCAATGGGGCGGCATGCGGCAAGCGGCTGCTGCATACTTTTGCTATAGGCTATCTAATAGTCGATTCTGGTGTAAAAACCTCCAAAAATAAAGATAGCAGCACTAAAAACTTCCGAAATCCAATCGTAAACTCAATAAACACGCTTTTATTTGCGCGAGTGCAATGGTGGCACAGGGCAGTAATAATGGGAGATTCCCATCTAACAATACTGTGACTCCATCAAAAAGTGACCAATGAGAGACGACTTTTATGTGAAACTGGTGTCACTAATTGTCACAGTACCATTTATCGGATGTGGATCATTACTCTGATGAATAATTACTCGGTGAATTATTCTTGCCAGCATAGAGAGAGTGACGAAATTAAGATAGGAATCTTACATTATTACTGCCCTCAGCCACCATTTCTCTCGCGCAAACAAAAGCGTTTATTGAGTTTAGAAGTGAATTTCGGAAGATTTTAGTGCTGCCATCGTTATTTTTCGAGGTTTTTACACTATGCTCGCCTGTTAAATCGCTTATAGCAAAAGTGTGCAAAAGCCCCATTAAACCCTCTTTGGTATTCATTCTTCACCATGAATTCATATATAAGAAGGAAATATCTATTGGTATTCTGTACAATACGATTAGAAAGCCGCATTTGCAGATAAAGCTGGAAAAATTTACCTGCATACCTCCTGACCTTATAGGAGGGGCCATCCATCAGTAGAGTTCGTTTTAGGGTGGCCACGCGGAGCTCACCGATAATCTTTATTCTTTGGCGAATTTTCAACTTTCATTCCTTCAAATCCGAAACAAATCTTAGCCGGATGGGTCCTACGTTTGTTACGATATGTAACGTAGAATAACACAATCAGAGGGAAACTAAAAATGATTCGCAAGCAGGGCTGCCGTTTTGCGTATAATCAATGCTATTTTTCTATTCACCGATGATTCCACCGGTTGAGAAAAGATTGCACAGTTCAGTTCAGTGCATGACTGTAATGCAAGAAACTATACTCTGATCTATAATCTTTCCTTAATCGGTGGAGACTCTGTTGATTAATTAAAATATCCGCAAGTGTTTTAAAGTCATCGACGACTCCACCGGTTGAGAAAAGATTACAGATGCGAGTATTTTCGTGCATTATAGTCACACACTGAACTGAACTGTGTAATCTTTTCTCAACCGGTGGAATCATCGATGAATTGAAAAATAGCATTGATTATACGCAAAACGGCAGCCCTGTTCGCAAGTTCCCTTCTTCTCCGTATTAGATCAACATAACCTCACATCGAACATTATTGGACACACTTTTTAATTACAGCTGAGCGAGCTTTGATTACAGAAAAGCCTCCGTCACAAGGACAAAAAGACCTTCACATTTTTTACAATTCTATTCTTGTGACTTTCCAGCAATGGGTCTGTTGCAAACTTTTGCTACAACGATTAAGAGAAATGAATCTAATGTATAATTGCATGAGAAGTCCATTGGTGGCATCAGAAAGTCATAAAATGCAGTAATAAACTCACAAGAGGCGTTTAATGAAATCCAAGATGGCGGAGAAATATCGAGCAATTTGTATGCATGCACCACGAACATCCAAGGATGGCCAACTTTCACAACCTCACTGGAGGTAGAGGTTATAGTCTGTTCAATTTCGGAAGATAGGTGGATGGGTAATGCACTAATGGCAACAGCGTGAAGGGACTTTCGGTAGCGAAAAGGTCTATTCTCTCCTCGTCGCCTTTCAAATCGCAAGCCGTACGCATCTCCGAGCACGCGGTCGGCTACCTGCCAGCCGTACCTTTTTTCCCGTTCTTGGGGTATTGATTGAAGCCATTTCCTTGAAAATTTTAAATTCACTTTATATTAATCATTACTTGACGGAAATGTATTCAGCGCAAAATTTATTTTATATGTGTTTGTTTACGTTGTGATTGGTTGTGATCGATATTGTGAGGTTGGGTATACTTGGATGTTCGTGGTGCATGCATACAAATTGCTCGATATTTTACCGCCATCTTGGATTTCATTATACGTCTCCTGTGAGTTTATTATCGCATTTCATTACTTTCTGATGCCACCAATGGACTTTTCAGGCAATTTTACATTATATTAAACACTCTTAATCGTTTTAGCAAAAGTTTGCAACAGACCCATCGCCTCCATCAGCTCTTTTGTGTTTTCAATCTGCTTATTGTGATATTCTACGTTTCAGTGGCGTAACGTTGAACGTAACAGCGATAAATTTTGTCCATTTTAACCCTAAAAAAAAATCTAATTAAAGGATTTCTGCACTGTATTCATCACCCGATTTTACGATCTTCTTCATGGGTTCAAATTGACAAAATACAACGTTGCCAGATTACAAGCTTCGTCATTGATTAATTTAAGATTCTTGATGAATACTCACATCTTGTTCATTTATCCAACGTCTTTTTGTCCTTTCGTAATTCAAACCAATTGAGTCACCCACCTGCAACAAAATAATAACATTTCAGAATTATTTATTTATTTATTTATTTATTTATTTATTTATTTAATTTTGTACATAAGAGTCATTTAGCATGAAATACACGTCAGGAAAAAAACTAGTTTCGTGGTTGTTTATTTTTGCTCTAACTTGACTGTAATTTTATTTCTTGATGCATTTGGAGGTTAGAATTGCCCTGATTCCCGCCCACACTCAATAGCAACAACAATAAAATATAGATGATTATATAACCTTCAAATGCATATTTTAATCAGTAATATCTGTTGATTTCGGCAGTTTCAGTCCTAGAGTCAGGCATACTTGAGCGTTTATGAGGACGCGGAATTCATAAATCGGAAAAAGGTCGCATTGATTCCTTGGTTTAATAGCCAAAAATTCCCTATCAAAAATGCGCGCTTATGGGAAAATTACATCAAATCAGACTAATCAGAGTTTCTAGGACGGCAATCGATACGATGATCACTGTATCATAAAAAAGTCTACTGCTCGAAATAGAGGGTTTTAGAAGTGGCGGCAGCCGGTGATGAGCGTTCCAAACAAAGACAGATTGTCTCTCTCGCTCTCACGTAACCCCCATGTAAGTACTGCGGCTGTCTCACTCAAATTCCAAAAATCGTATATAGAGACATTTTTCGTGAAATTTTTTGGCTAAAATGAATGCCTCGAGGCATTTTAACGCTATGTTGATAATAATATGTCGAAAAACAAGGCTCTGTATACGAATTTCGAAACCAGAAAGAGATGGGTATACATGGGGGTCACGGGAAAGTGAGTGAGATAGTTTGGAACGCTACGCGAGTTTTATCACAACCAATTGCGACTGATGAGTGCAATATTGTGATTGTTGGCTAAGCGTTGATTTCGCACTAAAACCGTTTATTACATCGAATCAGAGTTTCTATAGAACGGCTATCGATACGATGATCACTGTATCATAAAAAAAAGTCTACTAACAGCTCGAAATAGATTTTCTAACAATCAGATGTGCCGCCGATTGCATACAGTAGCGGCTCGTGCAATCTGGCAACAGTGCTATTTTGCCATTTAAATCTGTGCTAAAAGATCGATTCTAGGTGAGGCACAGCGCCTCACCAAAGAATCGATTATTTTACATAGGTTTAAATGGAGGGAGTCCATTGTTGCCACATTGCACGAGCCGCCACTGATTGCATATAGCTTGAGAGAATACCGGCGTTCGGCACCCGTTTTAATAGGCCTGCGGTGAAAAGGGGAAAAAAAACATCGCGAACGAAGGACACGGATATCAGATATGTGGAAAAGGTCAACATCCAAAGCGATGCAAGCAGCGGTGCTTAGGGGATCGTCTCTCAACAGTCGCGGAGGTCGCCCCCCCCTTCCCCCTTTCCTCACGTCTGATGTTCGGTGGAAACCGTTAACATATTCAACAACAACAGACATGAGAGACTTGACTCATTGACTTGAGCCAGGAGGCGCAGCTGTGTAGTCACATTACCACCACCGCGCTGGGCACCACAGTAGCCACGTTCCAACGCTACGCACCGTGCCGAGTCCACCATCCACCGAGACACCAAGCCCATCAAAACCAAAACATCAGTGGCGCTCTTCCCGAGCCATCAGCCTACCGTTGCATTTCAGCAGAGCTGCCGTTTTGCGTGTAATCAATCGCATTTTTCAATTCACCGATGATTCTTCCGGTTGAGAAAAGAGTACACAGTTCAGTTCAGTGTATATATGACTGTAGAGCACGAAAATGCTAATGTCTGTAATCTTTTCTCAACCGGTGGAGTCGTCGATGACTTTCAAAAACTTTCGGGTATTTCAATTAATTAACCGAGTTTCCATAGATTGAGAAAAGATTACAGATCCGAGTGCTTTCGTGCATTACATTTATACACTAAACTGAACTGTGAAATCTTTTCTCAACCGGCCGGTGGAGTCATCGGTGAATTGAAAAATGTCATTAATGGGGCTCTTGCAAAACTTTTGCTACGGGGGATTGAAGAGTTGATTTTTGCATAAAAACCTGTAAAAATTACGATGAGTACACTAAAAAATCACGGAACTCTCAGAATCCGACTTTATAGCGGAGAGACGCAGGTATCATGGGAGATTCCTATTTAAATTGAGACCTATCTTTGTGTTTCCGTAGAGAAAATCCCATGATACCTGCGTTGAAGCGCTATTACGGACTAGCCGTTATAGCAGTTATGAGAGATTATTACTGAAGTTTAGACTTTCTTAGTGTAATTTTCGTGATTTTCGGTGGTTTTTACATCAGATTTGACCACTCCTTTGCTCACAGCAAAAGTTTGCAAGAACCCCATTATCACAAAGCAAGTTAGGAAGGGGGGAGGAGGAGTAATATTGAGTAAGGAGTGAGGAAACTCTCGACCGACAATCAGCATAATCACAGTTGACGTAATTAATTCTATTAATCACCTACTTTCTTACTTTTTTTTCTTCTTTTTTTGCAGCTCGACTAGTACACCTTTTTCCGCAGCTAAAGAGGTTGATCCAGCTCCCATAAGGAGTGGGCCCCTCGAGTTTTCAAACCAAACCTTTTTAGATCGATAGAGCTACCTCTGGGGGTTCTGAAAAGGTCCAGTTTTTTAATTTTGACCCCATAGGGACGGGGGGGGGCGGGGGGTCAAAGGTGAAACCTTTAAACCGTTATAACTTCCTCAAAAATTAAGATATCAAAACGAACTTGACGCCAAAAGATAGAACATACAAAGAGCTTTCTAACCATATATAGGTTTTCAAAATTCCGACAATTTTAAGTCCCATTTTTGGCGATTTTTCGAATTTTCAAAATCAAAAATTTTGATTTTTCGATTTTTTTAAGGGAGGCGGATCCTGGATAGGAAAACAAAAACTGTCAGGAAAGTAGCGGAAGTAATGACCTTTTTAACAGCGCAAACCGCAATGTGGGGAAATGTTTCGTTTCAGAGATATAAGGCCGCAAAGTTGACGCGTCGAGATTTCTAGCGCTTCTCGAGGCGCGCGCGATGCCTGCCGACGGAAATTCACGCACAGGGAAACTGCATGACTTGAATAAATGGGAGGGGAGCATTGGAGGACGCTTCTTATCTCATACATTCATTAGATTTGGATTTATACTTCCATTTCATTAACCCCCCCCCCCTCCCCTCAAAAAAGAAATGAGCCGCGGGGCTAAAACTGGCGACGGCGCAATCACACTAATAATCAGAAATTAACTAGATCCAAAAAAAAAAAAAAAAAAAAAACAAAAAAAAAGGAGACTCACCAATGCGGCAATACCATTCTTCTTCCTCCACATCATCAACATCATCCTCTGAATCACTGTGATCAAAACTTGACTTGAGAAGAGGGAAACTATCATTTAAAAATTCAGCAGGTGATTGAACCGATTGCCTGTACCGGCCGTAAAATAAATACCATATTAATGCGATAATATGGGAGCACGGGTTAACAGTTCGCGCACCGTTTTTGCAAGTGCAATAACTGCCAATAATTCCATCGGAGGATTTTACACTGCAATCTATCAAAATAAATATACTGTAGGTTTTACTTGAAATGTGTCGAGATATGAGGCGAGCTTTTAAAAAAAAGGGGGATACGATGGTCAATTTATATTTTTTGAATTCAGGCAAGCTATAGCTATAAGCTATAGTTATGAATACTGTAAAAAATTGGTTCAATTATTAACCCTGCGCCGATTTATTTATTTATTTATTTATCTATTTATTTATTTATTTATTTATTTATTTATTTATTTATTTATTTATTTATACATTGCCACATTGGTGAGTCTCCTTCTTTTTTTCTTTTTTTTTTTGGATCTAGTTAATTTCTGATTATTAGTGTGATTGCGCCGTCGCCAGTTTTAGCCCCGCGGCTCATTTCTTTTTTGAGGGGAGGGGGGGGGGGGGGGGGTTAATGAAATGGAAGTATAAATCCAAAATCTAATGAATGTATGAGATAAGAAGCGTCCTCCAATGCTCCCCTCCCATTTATTCAAGTCATGCAGTTTCCCTGTGCGTGAATTTCCGTCGGCAGGCATCGCGCGCGCCTCGAGAAGCGCTAGAAATCTCAACGCGTCAACTTTGCGGCCTTATATCTCTGAAACGAAACATTTCCCCACATTGCGGTTTGCGCTGTTAAAAAGGTCATTACTTCCGCTACTTTCCTGACAGTTTTTTGTTTTCCTATCCAGGATCCGCCTCCCTTAAAAAATCGAAAAATCAAAATTTTTGATTTTGAAAATTCGAAAAATCGCCAAAAATGGGACTTAAAATTGTCGGAATTTTGAAAACCTATATATGGTTAGAAAGCTCTTTGTATGTTCTATCTTTTGGCGTCAAGTTCGTTTTGATATCTTAATTTTTGAGGAAGTTATAACGGTTTAAAGGTTTCACCTTTGACCCCCCGCCCCCCCCGTCCCTATGGGGTCAAAATTAAAAAACTGGACCTTTTCAGAACCCCCAGAGGTAGCTCTATCGATCTAAAAAGGTTTGGTTTGAAAACTCGAGGGGCCCACTCCTTATGGGAGCTGGATCAACCTCTTTGTGTTTTGTGTGCATCGTTTGGATTTCCGACGATTCTTCGAATGTTTCAGAGGTTGTTCAACTTCGACGGCGAGGATTTAAATGTTTCTTTCTTAAAGCCTCGCAGATCCGATTACGCGATACTGTAGAGTGTGACTGAGCGGAACCGGTTCTCTTGCAGCGAAATTCGGAAGCGAGATTTTCGACGGGATCAGTAGTTTGAAAGCATGAGACTCAAAACAAAGGAAGGAGACTCAAACCGATGAACAAAGGATTGCACTTAATAGTTGACCAAAAATGGTTGGTTTACACAGCCCCAATTTCTGGTTCAGGTTCAGTTCGGGTTCAGGCCATTTTTAAATTTAAGGTTCACGACCTCGGTACGGTTCAAAAATTTTCAGTGGTTCGGTTCGGTGCGACTCCGCCTGGTGACAGATGAGCACTCACAGCCTTTTCGCACACCTGACGTAAGAGCTCACCATCCTACGTTTTTTGGAGACCAAATATCCTGGACATTTTTTTTAGTTTTCTTTGTCCCTCGAGGGTTTTCTTCCTTTTTTTGTGGTTCTTTTTCTTCTTCTCTTTTTATTTTTTAATACTGGTTGTTACATTGTTACTGTTTGTTTGTTTGTTTGTTTTTTTTTTTTTGTTTAATTTTTTTGTTGTTTTCGTGAGTAGTACTGCATTATTATTTTTTTTTTTTTTATTTTTTTTTTTAAAGAAAATAACAAAATGGGGATTCTTAATAAATTCTCGTATTAATACAGATATTACGCGTGAAGTATTTCCGACGTGAAAATAAGTACCGACCCACCAAGAGAGTAGATATATTTTTCCACTTACGAATCATACGCTTACATAATCACATTGTGACATGAGACACGTTCACGGTGATTACAGATATATCTCCAACGGTCGAGATCAAACAGGGAGTATTCTGCGCTGCGTTTACGTCAAGCGGGAGCCGCGACGCACGACTGTGACAAAAAAAAAAAGGAAAAAAGAGTGATGCGTGTCTTTGTGTCTTTTAATCATTTCTGATCGAAATCATCAGAGGTGTGAGCAACGCGCCTCCGAATGATCTTTTCGTGTTGAATGAGAATAAAGATGACAAGATTACTTGAATCGCCGCCGTGACAAACGCACAGTGGACAAGAAAATCTTATATTCAGTGGCCAAATACTTATACTTGAGCGCAATGAGGCAGTGTTGCAAGGGACTGAATTTGGGTATTTTTGGGTAAGGGAATGTAAGTCCTCCATGAGCTGAAAACAAGGATGCCTTTAATTTCTAACAGCGGCAGCTCGTGCAATGTGACAATAACGTATTATTTCCATTTAAACCTATGTAAAACAATCGATCTTCAGGGGGTGCAACTGTACCTCCAAGATATCGATACTTTTGCATGGGTTTAAATGGCAAATAAGCATGGTTGCCAGATTGCAAGAGCCGACACTGATTTCTAACCAAAGAACGTGACGTCACAACACACATGATTTTTTGTAACTCTTCGAAACAACCCGCGGGCACTTAGGAAAAATTCAAAGGCACCTTTACTCTCGGTTCATACAGTACTTTCATTTTCTATACATATAATAACACCAAATTGCAGACCCCTGCAACTGCCTTATCTAGCAATGGGGCTCTTGCAAACTTTTGCTACAGGGAATTGAAGAGTTGACTCTTGCGCATATTAACCTATAAAAAGTACTTTCATTTTCTATACATCTAATAACACCAAATTGCAGACCCTTACAACTGCCCCATCTAGCAATGGGGGCTCTTGCAAACTTTTGCTACATGGAATTGAAGAGGTGATTCTTGCATATTAACCTATTAAAAATAACGATGAGTACACTAAAAAATCACGAAATTCACTCTCAGAATCGTATTTAATGGCAGAAAGACGCAGGTATCATAAGAGATTCCTACCTAAATTGAGACATAATTATATCTGATGTGTTTCTGAAAAGAAAAAGACATAATAAGACAGGAATCTCCCATGGTACCTGCGTTCAGCAGCCATTCCGAACTTGCCGTTATAACAGTTATGTGAGTTTATTACTGAATTATAGACTTTATAAAAGTGATCTTTGTGATTTTCGCTGGTTTACACATCAGAATGGACTATTCATTTGCTCACAGCAAAAGTTTGCAAGAGCCTCATATGTTCCTTGGCATTTAAACCTGTGAGAAAAATCGATGCTAGGGGAGCAGACTGCCTCCTCAAGAATCGATTATTTTGGACACGATTCAATGCAGGAAAATCCGTTGTGGCCATACATTGCACAACCTGCGGTCAATCCACCACTGATAATTTAGCGGACTAAAATCACCGTAACATAAGAAGCTCCATTCATAAATACTTATCAACAATTAAAATAGCGTCTGTAAGATGTTCTATATACACAATGGGTCCGTCGCAAACTTTACTGAAGTGATGACTGATAAAGAGAGTTAAGTCCAGAGTAAATCATTTGAAAATAACTTTGAAAACATCAAAAATCTTCAAAATTGAAAGTATCGTAGATGAAGTTTCCAAAAAACCAAGTCAGAGGCTTTCAGTAACTTACTATGAAGTTTCAAAAGTCCACACGGAAAAATATATATTTTTTTTAATAAGGACTAAAAAGAGAATTACTGAAATGGCTCTGTTGCAAACTTTTGCTACAACGATTAAGAGTGTATAGTCTAATGTAAAATCGCCTGGAAAGTCCATTGGTGGCATCAGAAAGTCATAAAATGCAATAATAAACTCACAAGAGGCGTTTAATGAAATCCAAGATGGCGGAGAAATATCGAGCAATTTGTATGCGTGCACCACGAACATACAAGGATGGCCATTTTTTACAACCTCACTGGAGGTAGAGGTTATGTGTTTGTTTACGTTGTGATTGGTTGTGATCGATATTGTGAGGTTGGCTATCCTTGGATGTTCGCGGTACATATACATGCATACAAATTGCTCGATATTTATCCGCCATCTTTGATTTTATTAAATGCCTTTTGTGAGTTTATTATTGCATTTTATGACTTTCTGATGCCACCAATGGACTCTTCAGGCGATTTTACGTTAGATTAAACACTCTTAATCGTTGTAGCAAAAGTTTGCAACAGACACATTCTAGATGATATCGATAAGCAGATTTTCGTCAAAGAAACGGTAATTTTTGTCCACTGTGAAGCGGCGAGCGGTGAAAACAAGATTGAGGTGGATAAAAAGAGTGTACAGCTTACTTGACAGATGTATCTTGAAACTCGGACAGAAAAAGAAAGAAGAAAAAATTATATTTTTGAGCAACAAAGTGGGAAGTATTTCGATTGTCTGCGGGCGCGCCCTCATGAATTATTAATTTGGGAAACCTCGACAAAAATAAAAACAAAATTTAAATATAACAGCAAAACAAGAATATTAGTCTTTACTATTTTTAAAAGATGCAAATCGAGGATTTGGTTTTTTTTTCACCGCCTGCAGAGGAAAGACTCGAGATGGAAAGACCTAGTGATTACCTAATTTTGTTTTATTTTTGAATGGATAAATCATTAGAGAATTCTTTTCAAACAAATTCAATTTCACGGATAATCTGTATCGATGTTCTCTTAAATGGAAACCAATTAACGCTTTATGTTGCGTAACTAAACATTGCGTATTAATTGTTGCTCTAAATAGAGAGGTCACGATTGAGGGTTCCAGTAAGGATTAAAACGCTAAGCTCCGACCTTTTTGATATAATCGTTGCAACATTAATACTTCTTCAATGTATTTTAAAAGGTAGAAGTGTTGTTGTTGCAACAATCGTCTCAACATGGGAATCTTGCAAACTTTTGCTTTAATTATTCATATAATATAATTAATAATTAATTATTATTAATTATTAATTATTATTAATTATTAATTATTATTTAATTATTTATATAGTTAAATCTGATGCAAAAAACCAGCGAAAATTACAAAAATCGAAGTTCAAACCACCGGAGTTTCAAGGATGATGATTGAAGTTGAAATCGTCCCAAGAACTCATGTGTGTTATTGTTTCATTTTGATACGTTTTCGACACAAATATCGGTTTCTATCAGAGTTGGGCAAATGGGGGTGGTAATCGATTACACGATTACCAAGTAATCGTAATCGTCGTTTTTTCGGAGGGTGATTCTATGGTAATCAAGGCTGATTTTTTACAAGCCACCCATCATATTAGTTGCAGAAGTATTAGATCTAATCAAAAATATCCTTGATTTTACTATTTATCTGTGAAAAATGGATTTAAATACCATCCAAAGATTTGACGATTACGATTACTTGGTAATCGTGTAAACGATTACGATTCTCATTTGCCCAACTCTGGTTTCTATACCTTTCACA
The DNA here is from genome assembly GCA_011764245.1 of Trialeurodes vaporariorum. Lineage (NCBI taxonomy): Eukaryota > Metazoa > Arthropoda > Insecta > Hemiptera > Aleyrodidae > Trialeurodes > Trialeurodes vaporariorum. Next base: position 40,938,359 of record VMOF01000379.1, on the reverse strand, counting down.
ACCTATTCTGAGGAATTGAGGATATTGAGACGTAAGAATTCAAACAGACGCTGTCGCAGTGTTGATTGTTTATTTGTTTATGAAGTCAGCTGTGATGACAGTAGGCCATGGTTATTTGAATGTGCCGCGCTAATCCCACGAAATATCGTGCACGTGGTGGAAAGATACAGGGGTATGATTTATGAATACTGAATAGTGTCTAATGTTCTTCGCAATTTGTGAGTTTAGTAATGAATTTTACTGTTTTCAGACGCTGCTATTTTCATTTCTACGGCTTTTTACATAAGAATTGATACATTAAAACGTTCTAGCTGAAAAGTGCAACAGACCAATTGTATTGGCGGGAACGTTGATTCTGATGCGGGCAGGATTCGCAAACTCAGTGACCTGCGCAAGGCAATTGACAACTGTCATCGCAAAACTCATCTGAAACGGACTTTTATGATGTGGCAGGCTTAACCCTCTAAGGACCAGGGACCAAATAATGTTAGGTCCCGAACATTGAATTGCGTGCATCTTGCGTGCAGTTTCGACCAATCAGAGAGCTTAAGTTACGCTCGGGACCTAACATTATTTGGTCCCAGGTTAGCTAAAAAAAACACCGCACTTTTCCGATCATAAAAGGGAAGGTAGTTAACTGTTGGTACTTGGGGGAGTTGAAATTGCCTATACGACGAATTGAAGGCACCCGACGAGATCTAATGTTGTAATGTCTCCATCCGGAATCAAGTTTATTTAGAATCATGATACTAGAACTACGTGAAATGGACTAGAGGAGAAAAACGAGTTATCTCCAACGAGCGATAACTTTAGAGTGGCAGCGGATTGGTCTACCTTGTGCCACATAGGGTAGAAGGAATCCCGGGAAAAAGCGAAATTTGGACGGCAGATTCCAATTAAGGTTGGAGGTAAAATTTTGTAGGTCGTTTCCAGCGATGCCCGAGTTTGTTTACGAAACGACCGGAAACGACCTATAAAATTCAACCTCAAAATCGTTTTTTACGGCAAGATGGCGGCGCCCTAGGTGACAGCAGTGAACCAGCGAACGTTCCTTGATTTGCCACTCTAAAGTTATAGCTCGTTGGTTAGCTCGGGCTTGGCCCATAAGGGGTTAAGTTTTGGGAGTCAAGAATTCGAGAAAAGCGGCAAATCCTCGTGTAATCAAAGCAATCTTCTTGCGCTCTGCGTCTAGTATTCTTGACGGTCAAAACTTCTGCGTTTGCTGTCGTACGGAGCTGCTATCTTGTGGGACTTTAGGCCCGATTTAATAGTGAATTTCGTGATTTTTCAGTGTCCTTATTGTCATTTTTACAGGTTTTCATACATGAATCGACTTTTCTATCCCCTATAACAAAAGTTTGCTTTTGTATAGGTACTATTTTAATCACACCACCGGTGAAATCAACTTTAAAAACAGAAGTTCCCTAAAAGTTACTTATAAAACGCGCGGCAACAATGCTCCAGTAAACTTTAATATCACTCCGTGCAAAGAACTTTCGGAACAGACTGTTCGAGCGGCGGCAGCGAACGGCGGCAACGCGCGGTCATCCGAACGGCACATGCGAATTAAATTGCAAACCATCAAAGGCACATATTATCTTCAAGCAGAGAGAGGATTTCGGGGGCGTAGGCAGCGTGGGAGGGGGAGGGGGGAGATGAGGGCGGCGGATAAATAGAAGAAGAAAAAAAACAAGTCGAAAAGAAAAAGGAGCAAAACATTCGTATAATTATTCGTCTCGGAAACGGAAGAGAAAATAGCGGTTTATTATGGTCTAGATTCGACTACCATCACGGACGTCGGCTCGCGGCGCAAAAGGATGCACTGACGTATGACGATGACGCCGGCCGGGCCAGGGCTCGTGACGTCGCGACGACTCGCGTCGGTCCAACGTTGCCAAATTGATGAAAAAATCGTTTCATTTCCCATGTACTTCAATGCAGAACGGTGGATAAAAGTTTGCACTATATGGCAACGCCTCAGACAAAGGATCCGAACACGGACGGAGAAAGAAAATTCGGTTATAAGAACTGAACTTCGGCTCATATGGGAACACCAATGTGTTCGGTTACAGTAACCAAAGTCTTCGGTTGTGAGTATTGAACTTCAGTTAGGAGTACCGAAGATTTCGGTAAGTGTGACTAATACTATGACTCTCATTTCGTTCCTACTGAACCACTTCGGTACTCCCAACTGAAGTTCGGTACTCACAACTGAAAACTTCGGTTACTTACTGGAACCAAACACCCTCGGTGTTCCATAGGAACCGAAGTTTCTTTCTTCGTGCCCCCCGGTGGATCCACCACTGCGTGGGCTGTTTGAAATTGAAGTATAATTTCCTGAATTAATGAGTGGTTTTTAAACGTTTTAATTGTGCGCATCGAGATTTTCGCCGAATTTTAAAGAATCAAGGTTCTTTAACCCATATAAGCCCAACTTTTTTTGAACATGTTGGGTGTTTTCTGGTGTTTTTTTCAAAAAACACCATCTTAGAGTTAAAAAAATTTAAAATTAAATTGTGAAATTTTCTGGTGCAGCTAAACTATAGGTTCTGAAAGATTAAAACATTGATTTTTGAGTAAAACTGGCCTACATTTACAGTAATTTGGTCCAAAAAAAAACCATTAAAAATGGGTCGTTCATGACCCAATGGGCATATATGGGTTGTGTTGGCAAAAAGACGGGACAGATCCATTGACGCTGCTCCAAAACGCTGTAGCTAAAGTTTTCAACATAGTCATTTCCAGCCCTTCACAGACCGTGCCAATATGTCATACATCTATTTCATAATCTTTTATTCGGAAAATACTGTAGTCGCGGGTTCATAATGCGCTGCGGGCACGTCGGTCGCGTCGGTCTTTGCTCCAACGCAACGTCTCCACGTCCGTCCCGTCCCCACGTCCATTCCATACGTCCGTCATTCCGCGGTCCGTCCATCGCGTTCCTCCGTCTCGTCTGTCGCAATACCAATTCCAATTCCAACTCCTGGTTTCCCGTTCCAATTCTATTTTCCGTTGCCGCGCTCACAATCAGCCGAGCCGCTCTCCTTGCCATCCTCATTGTTTTTCTTACCCCCCCCCCCCCATTCTCTCTCTCTCTCTCTCTCTCTCTCTCTCTCTCTCTCTCTCTCTCTCTCTCTCTCTCTCTCTCTCTCTCTCTCTCTCTCTCCGATTCCTCCCCCCCGCCCCACCAGACAAACCTCACTGCATCATCCTTGCCCACCTCGACTCTCCTCAGCCTCTGCACGGATTTCAATCAGCCGCTTGAGCTCGCACCCGCGAATCCGACTTTAACGTCTCCGAATCAATTATACTCAAAGCGCTGTTGCCGCTCAAGCGACGCAACAAGGCGCGGCGTGTTGGCTAGAGCTAGAGTCCCTGTATGTATACATATACAGGGTGTTGAAAAACTTTGAGGACTTTGAGGAAATTTGCAAAAAAAAAAAAAAAAAAAAAAAAAAAAAATTAACGGCAATGAGGTTTTTTTCGGAGTATGACAATCGGTTATTTTGGAGATACATACGGTGTTAACATTTTTGCAAAAGCACAAAAAAAAGAAGTTATAACATTTCAAATTTTTGTGAGGAAATTTTTCGAAAATTCTATGAGGAAATTTTGCGAAAATTCCGTGAGGAAACCGTCACGGATCACGTGAAACTTCCAACTTTTGAGAACAATGCATTACTCGGCTCCCAGATATGCAAGAAAGATTTTAAAAAGATTTTAAAAAAATTTTAAACAGATTTTAAAAATCTTGCCAACAGTATTTTCAAAATCGTTTTAAAAGATTAGAACGATCATACTAAAATATTCTTTTAACAATATTTTTAAAAGTTTTTCATAAAAATATGTGGGCATGATCATTATAATCTTTTAAAAAGATTTTAAAAATTCTTGACATAATCTTGTCATGACAAACTTTCATAAATATTTCAGATCAAGATATCAAAAATATTTTGTTGACAAGATTTTGAAAATATATTTTTGCGTTATACAAAAAGAGAAAAAGATTTTTAAAATCCTGCCAAAATCTTGCTTCATACCTGGGCTACTGCTCTTAGAGTCCCTAAATACTATGAGAGTTGCGCCATTGCTGAATCCATTTCTGATTGGCTCTCAGATTTAGGCTGTCAAGAAAGCTCCAAGAGGCAAATGCAAAATGGCGGAGGGTTTGTTTACTTTTCGCGAACTAGCTTTTATTACACATTTGAAGAAACAGTGATCGCGGTAATTTTTGTGAATTTTTCCTCTGCTTGAATTTTACTATGGAGAACATCATCTCTTTCAATAACGACCGTTATTGTCGAGAATCTGAACCTAATTAATAAGAGATAGCGAAACAGTGGCAACAGCGCAGAGGCAAACGGCCATCCGCCATTTGCAATTCGCCTCTTGAGGGCTCCATTGATCCGCTTCTTCTTCTTCATTTTGAGAGTCTTGTCGCAACTCTCATAGTATATATAGGGACTCTAACTGCTCTGAGAATCGACTATCTTTTTGCTGTCGATAGTACGCACAGAATGGCAACAATGTACTATAACTGAATGAATAGTCTCATCCTCCGCGTATTACCGCGACTCCTTATTGTCGCTCGACCGCTAATCAGGGTTGCGAGGGCTTTATTACGAACGTTACCACGAGAGCTGTACCGAGTTGGAAAAAGAGCTTTCAACTACAGCGTCTTTATAACTTTTTTCTTTCTTTTCAGCTATACGGTAAAACAAATTATTTAAGAGTGATTTTAGGCGGATCAAATTTTAAACTTAAATACAACGGAACGGTTTATGCAATGAGTATGATGAGTCAGTTGTAATCTTGCAATATCAAAAGATTACACCTTTGATGGTTGGTTCTTCGGTGAAATGTGGAGATTTCAATGGTCGCAGTTCTACCAAGCCCGTTAAAGAATAACATTTACCCGGGTTATATCACCCGGTTTGGAAAAGCTGTTTTAAGACGTAATTTTTTGTCAAATCGTCTACCCCGCTTAAAAGTAGACGGAGAAGCTTTTTATAATATTATAGTTAACTGCTTAAACCTTAGTTTCTCGTTTTGTTCTCAGTCATTTTCTGTCTTTTATTCTTTTTTGTTTTTGTTTTTGTTTTTTTGTTTTGTTTTTTTTTTTTTTGTTTGTTTTGTTTTGTTTTGTTTTGCCTTTTTTCTTTGACTTGTACATTTCATCAACATTCCGATTTATGTTAACCCATTTATGCCCACTGGGTCGTTTTCGACCCACTGATTGTGTTACTTCCGGACCAAATTTCATTCAATTTGTACCAATATTACTCAAAAATCAATTTCGGAAATTTTTAACTCGTACTATGTAGCGGACCTAAAATTTCTGGTATTTTCATTTTTTCAATTCTTAAATTGTTTTTTTTTTTTTTGTTTTTGTTTTTGTTTTTTTGTTTTGTTTTGTTTTGTTTTTTTTTTTAAACGCTTAAAAAGTTCAAAGAGCTCTGGGCATGTATTATGGGCAATGTAAATAGATAAATAAATTCTTTAAAAATAAAAAAATAAAAAAATAAAAAAACTTTTCGATGCTCCCCACGCCGACGTAATAGCACGAGAAAAAAATGCTGGAATTTACCATCTGCAAAGCTGTTTTTGGAGTCTGCTAGAAAGTATCGTAAATTTTCCTATAATATGGTAAAATGTACTGATAGGTTAACTTAATTTACTACAAGGTACGTTGCATTTACCATATGATGCGGATGAAATTCACCATACTTTCAGCAGACGCCAAAATTGGCTGTGCAAATGGTAAATTTTACCATTCTTTTTTTCTTCCGTGAGACAAGTCAATGGGGCTCTTGCAAACTGTTGCTGTGAGCAAATGAATAGTCTATTCCGATGTATAAACCAGCGAAAATCACAAAAAAATCACATTTAGAAAGTATAAAATTCAGTAATAAACTCACATAACTTTACAACGGCAAGTTCGTAATGGCCGCTCAACGCAGGTAACATGGGAGATTCCTGTCTATTAAGTCATTTTCTCTCCAGAAACAGAGATATGTCTCAATTTACAAAGGCTGTCCAAAAAGTAATGCAACGATTGCGTTTTTGAGCGAACGGAAAAAGCTAGCGAATTTTTGTTCACGGATTCGTGTTGTCGGTGTAGATACCGATAAAATGAGACCTTGTTGAGCTCATTTGATCAAAAATTGACCGAGATACAGAGCTTTTCCCGAGGGATGTTGCGAAACCGCCTCCAGGATTTTGGGGTACTTTTCGCAGTACGAAAAACCAGCAACAAAGGTGCTGCTCATCGCATTTTTTGACTGGCAAGGAATGATTTACCAAAATTTCGTTCCAAACGGACAAACTGTTGATAAGAATTATTATTGCAAAGTTTTAGGTACGCTTCGTGAGCATATTGCGAAAAAGCGGCCTGAACTAAAGGAAACTTGGATTCTCCATCAAGACAACGCGCGCCCCCATACGGCTGCTTTCACGAAGGATTTCATGGCGAAAAAAGGAATTGTCACCCTCTCCCACCCCCCCTACAGCCCGGACCTCGCACCTTGCGATTATTGGCTTTTTCCTACTCTGAAAAAAGCTTTAAGGGGTAAGAGGTTCGACTCCATTGGTGAAATTCAGACTGAAGTTCAACGGATTCTCAAAACTCTCGCTCCGGAGGAATTCCAAAAGACCATGCTGGAAAAATGGGAAGAACGGCTTCGCTTGTGCATCAAACACGAAGGAAAATACTTTGAGAAGGAAGAAAGGCGTCTGGAGTCTTCAGATGAAGAATAATTGAATGTAAACATCATGGTATGATAAGCTTTTTTGTCAATTTTCTAATACACGTGATTTTAATCGTCACTCGTTTTTTTTTCTTTGCAAAAAGTACCCCAAAATCCTGGAGGCGGTTTCGCAAGATCCCTCGGGAAAAGCTCTGTATCTCGGTCAATTTTTGACCAAATGAGCTCAACAAGGTCTCATTTTATCGGTATCTACACCGACAACACGAATCCGTGAACAAAAATTCGCTAGCTTTTTCCGTTCGCTCAAAAAAACTCAATCGTTGCATTACTTTTTGGACAGCCTTTGTAGATAGGAATCTTCCATGATACCTGCGTCTCTCCGCCAAAAAGCCCGATTCTGAGAGTGAATTTCGTGAATTTCTAGTGAACACATCGTCATTCTTACAGGTTTTTATGCAAAATTCAATTCTTGAACCCCCCCCCCATATAGCAAAAGTTTGCAAGAGCCCCATTGTACAATTATATAGAATGGCCGGGTCTATTGCAAACTTTTGCTACAACGATTAAGAGTGTTTAATCTATAACGTAAAATCACCTGAAAAGTCCATTGGGGGCATCAGAAAGTCATAAAATGCGATGATAAACTCACAAGAGGCGTTTAATGAAATCCAAGATGGCTGAGAAATATCAAGCAATTTGTATTTGCATACACCACAAACATCCCAAGGATAGCCAATCTCACAATATCGATCACAGCCAATCACAATGTAAACAAAACACATAACCTCTACCTCCAGTGAGGTTGAAAAAGTTGGCCATCCTGGTAGTGGCATATTCGTGGTGCATGCATACAAATTGTTCGATATTTCACCGCCATCTTGGATTTCATCAAACGCCTCTTGTGAGTTTATTATTGCATTTAATGACTTTCTGATGCCACCAATGGACTTTTCATGCAATTTTACATTAGAGTAATCTCTCTCAATCGTTGTAGCAAAAGTTTGCAACAGACCCATTGACCCTATTTTCAATTCCTGTAGCAGAAACAGTTCGCGACCAGACGCAGACCCGCGGCCGTTGCCTCGCGAACGCAGGCCACAACAAGCCTATATAAAACCGCACAAGCCGACGAATCGGACAAAAGTAAACCGCTGATCGGGAATTTCCTTTGCGATTATCCCGGTGAGCCAGTATTAATCTCTCATACCTGACGATTAATCGTGATTCTGGGCGTGGTTTGAATACGCGCGGTCAAAATGAGTCGTGGTAATCGAGCGGAGATGCACATCCACGAAGTGCTGCCAAATCTGACATAAAAAATAAACACATTTTCCCGTATAGTTGAATGTAAAAAGTGCGCGTTTCGTAGCCAAACCTGGCAGCACTGTGCCCATCAGACGCGTTTTTAAATCGGGAGAAATGAAAATTATAATAAGATGATTATTCGCGGAGGGGAAAAGGATGCATCGTGAGAAGAAAAAAGGTGAAGGGGGGAGGGGAGAGGTTCGGCGAAGTGAAATTGAAATATTTTCACCTCCTGACTAAATCTGTGATCACTGATGAAGAGAAAATAAGTTAACTAGTTAAGGAAAACAACTTTTTCCGCTTCCAGGTCGCTGGGTCTGTCTCCGCACCGCGCTGCCACGACCGGTAAACTCACGGTGCTTGTTCATTACCGGTTACTGCGTTTCGATCGCGAGCTGACACCACGCAGACCATGCCACGGTAAGCCGCGGTTTGCCAGATTATGTATAGGGGGAGAAAGAAAAAAAAAATCTACCTACTTCCCATACTAGAATCCATAGCCATAGCTAGGATATTGTGTTTCTCTCTCTCTTGGCCCATTTTAACGAATGTGTTAGAAAAGGATGGATATAAGGGCTGTCACGTGACTTCAGTCCCTGGGCCCGATAAATGTACGGTACACACACACGGTCCTCGGCCCCAAGTCCGCCCTAAGTACTTCAACAAGCATCGGCCACCAGCCAACGGACCGCATCGAACCGTTTAAAAATGGCGAAACCACAAAACTAACCTCAAAATAGCACTTAGGCTCTAGACCCGCCCCAAGTAACGTAAAGTTAGGAGCGCTCCCAACATTCCGATGTGCCGTTAAAGAAATGTGAGGTTATAATCGCCATTTTTAGGAACGACCTAAAGCCCGTTGGTACCGTACATTTATTGGGCCCTGGCAGTGGCGTAAATAAGGATCGAGCGCCCGCCCGCGAACTAGTGAGCTGCGCCCCCCCCCCCCCGCTCTTCAAAAACATTTCAACGATACTATTTAATTTTCATTGTTCTAGAACAAAGAAAATTAATGTAAGTAAATAAAGGGAGCTCGCTTTATTTATTTACACATAACATGCATAAGTAATATAACGAAATTATCTTCTGCTGAATGAAAAAAGAGGGGTTTATCCGGGCCGGGGGGTGGGGGTCAGCGGTGGTTTAAAGTTAAGTGTAGTTAAGGGTGTATACCACCCAAATTTTTCGATTTTTTTCGATTTTTTTAATTTTTTTTTTTTCCACCAATTTTGTAGAGGACAATTCAGGGAATACGAGGATATTTTTTTTTAATTTTTAGGAGGTCGGAAAGTATTTTTAAATTAATTTTAAAGTTTATGAGTCAACATTGCGAAATTGAGAACCATTTGATAACCATCTGTTTCTTATTTTTTTCTCATGTACTATTTGTTAATTTGCTTGTACTGAAAAATCAATTTTTCGCTTGTTTTTTCAACTTCAAAACAGCTTTTCTCGAGTACCATGATAGCTAGAGACTTCAGTTTTTTTTTTAAAATGTGCAGAATTTCATGCTCTAGGTACTCTTGTATGGATTTGCCCTCAACCTAACATCTCAAATATCTATTAATGTTTAAAAAAAAAAAAAACCATGAAAAAAATGTCACATCGAAGAAACATTAAGAAAAAAATACTTCCTCTCGACAAAAAAAAAAATCCATACAAGAGACCCTAGAGGACACTGATACCTTTCATTTGAGACCAAGACCAAGGTGATTGAGCAATTCTAACTCTAAAAAAGCTGTTTGAAAGTTGTCAACGTTTTTTCAGGAAATTTTTTTTTAAGGGGCAGGTATGCAACCAGCTTCACAAAAATTTCAGGATCTCTAATTTACATCAGTATGTGTTACCAAAAAAAATTGAGGGCTCTAAGTCATCAGGAGCGATTTTTTTAAATTTGGGTGGTATACACCCTTAAGTACTCCAAACTCTCATTTATCCTTTCTTCAGTTTCTTATTTATGCATGTTGTTGTTCTGTTCTCTTGCAAATTTTGAGTTTGCTGTATTTTTTTTATTTTTGGTGTTGTTGCGGCCCCAAGGCGCCGCCTCAAGACGATGGCGCCCCCCCCCCCCCCCCCCGCGCCGCGGGCCCGTTATTTACGCCACTGGGCCCTGGTTCTGTCCTTTTCTATAACACATTACCGT
>VMOF01000379.1:40893204-40925704 GCA_011764245.1 Trialeurodes vaporariorum | reverse complement strand
TCGCCTCCGAGTCTAAAGATTCATTAAAATTCTCTCCGAGTCGATTATACAATATTCGTATACTATAAACACACTCGATATTCCCACAGCGCAAATCTCCAATTCGATGGATCGATGCGCGGTGTGCCTTGGTGATTGGTGAATCAAGTTCAGACTCCACGCAACGCACGCGTTGGTCCAAAGAAGGTCCGACTTCTCACCAGTCACCGATGACATGTGCGTTGCTGCGTACGCTCGGAGAGAAACCGATGCAACGCAAGTATACAGCTAAAACCGTACGTGATTTGGTGAGGGGGGGATACGAAATAAGTAAGTGCGCGTCTGTGTATGGGTGTGAGAGAGCGTGCGTGCGTGCGTGGAATTCATGTTAATTTTACTCACTATATATATGTATGTATAAATATATAAACTCAAAGACTCACAGAATGAAAACACACGGTACGCATGTTCGTGAAGAGTGTTTCGTTTTGACGGCTAAGCGGGTTGCGTCGATTTCACCAAACGGCGCACTAAGGTCGGAGATCCGAACATCGCGGTCACAAGTCAAGGCAATTGACCATTAATAATTGACCTCCGCGCGATTCTCAAGGGAATAGGTCTGTTGCAAACTTTTGCTATACAGCGTTGTGGAGGGTCAATGACACTGTAAAATCGGGTGAAATCACATTAATGGGGGCTCTTGCAAACTTTTGCTACACGGGATTGAAGAGTTGATTCTTGCATAAAAACCTGGTAAAAATGACGATGAGTACACTTAAAAATCACGAAATTCACTCTCAGAATAGAGCTTAATGGCGGAGAGATGCAGGTATCATGGGAGATTCCTATCTAAATTGAGACATATCTCTGTGTTTCCGTAGAGAAAGTGACATTACAGACAGGAATCTCCCATGGTACCTGCGTCGAACCGCCATTACGATCTTGCCATTAAAGTTGTTATGTAGGTTTATTACTGAATTTTAGACTTTCTCAGTGTGATTTTCGCGATTTTTGCTGGTTTTGACATTAGATTGGACTATTTATTTGCTCACAGCAAAAGTTTGCAAGAGCCCCATTCAAAACATCGAAAAGTCTCAAAATCCACTCACAAACTCCACGTGCTAGTACGAAAATTCGAAGATAGATGGCGGTAGATTGAGCGGGTCATAGTGGGGCAGTGTTGCCAGATTGGGGTGAAAAAGTCGTGAGTTTTACATTGATTTAAAAGGGGACGATACGGCTTTTTACCCTCCAACTGGAAACACTGTAAAAGAGGGAGCCCCATCTAATCACAACTTTCCATGAATCAATGCTGAGAAAAGTGATTTATCATAAAGAAAGCTACACTATACGATGGAACATACCCATTGTGACCCCTTCAAATCCAACCGCCATATTTGAATTTTGTTAAATGCATTTACTTATTGGGTTTGAGAGTGGCTTTTGAGATATTTCCGATGTTTTCAATGTGATTTTACGGAAAAATCGACACTCCGTTACCCCACTCACTCGCAGGGTACCTGAATAGAAAAACCCCGACGAAAAACTACTACGAAAGGCACCGCAAAGTCAAAATAAAGAAAATTGAGACGGCTGTTTGGAATTAAATGCCAACAGAGTTTTTAGCAGGTTAGAACAAACTAAGAGATGGCTGAATAAAAATATTATTTATAGCAAGTAGAAATTTTCGCTTTTCGTTGCACTTTCAATGTTTCATATTTTTGCGTTGTACTTATCGCTGTCATCATTATTACAAAAAAGGACTTAAAAAGATAAAAGCACTCAAGAAGAGAAAACAGATACTGAGAGCTATCAGAAAAACGACGGAAACGGGAGGAAAAATCGAAGTACCTATAGCACTATATTTCCGGCATCCCATTATTCCCAAGGTAATTTAATTAAAGTGATAAGTAACCCAATGATTGGCCATAAGTATACTTTAAGTATATTATATTGAACCTTAACTCCGCACCTTAACAAACGGTTAAATGGTCGATTAATTATTGGTCCGATAAATTGCACTAAATATATACAAACCCCATATCACGGAGCAAAGGATTTGATGAGATTTACCTTCATGATGAATGATTTTGGCACCAACCATAAAAGATTGTAAACTTGACCAGACATCGGTTTGGTTGAAACTTGTCATTCCAAGTCAAAATCAGACCAAAAAAAAAACCAAACTTCACATTTGACGTCTCAGATTTCCATAAAATTCAGTACACTTGTTCTCCTACTAGACAAAGAGCGAAATCCAATTGTTTTTTAAGATTCTTTGGGGGCCCCAATTTTTTTTAAATGAAATTTCATAGTCGCTAAAAGTTGCCAAATTTTTGCAGAGGCTACCATCTCTAATCAAGCATAACTCAGTCATCGTTTATTCAATTATTTTTTTCAGCGTTAACTAATTGCTTGTAAACAATTCACTGAAAAAAAAAGAAGAAATTTATAAATAAAAAAATAATATAAATTCTAGTAATATTACCAGAAACACGACGATATGAACCAGGGAGAATCTAGTACATTTATACACCAGAAAATTATGGTGTTACTATCAGAAAATGTTCACAGTAACAGAATTTCTCAACAAATGTCAAGAACTACGGTAAAAATATTTGAAATTTTGGTAAAAGTACTATCCCTTAGCTTGGTTCACAAATCGTTGTGCTTCTCATGGGTTGGCTAGGTACCTATTATTATTTTTTTTTTTCATTTTTTTTCCAGTGAAGCATACCTGAATTTAAGGTTAAGTTTACGCGTAATGACTATTTCATTCAACCCACAAAGAGGGCAAGCTCACCACATTTGTTCTGCAAGTGCAAAAACCAGTCATTATGAAGGTAAATCTTATCAGTTATTTTTTCGCCCGTGTTTTTGCCGACGATTTCGAATTTCGAATCACTGCGCGGTGACGGCGAGCGGCGTGATGTGAATCTTTCTTTTCACTGACAATGAAATCATAACCGAGGGCGAGGTCACACTCACACGTGCACGTGAATGCATTGAACAAGTTGCGCGCGGTAAACTTGTACGGTAACAATGGGGTCGGACGAACAAATATTCAACTCATTTATATACTTACCGAGCACTAGTATGGGTGCGGACTCTGCACTGCTGCAATGCACCTTGCACGGCACAAAGAAAAAAAGGGGGAAAACACCTGCCGCGGTTAAAAATATAAACGCGATAAGGCAAAATGTGGCATAAGGTCAATTTTCAGAAAACGAAAGTTCAAGATTTGAGGACCCCCCCAAAAAAAAAAAAAAAATTATCAATTTGTTTGACCTTCCGCGGCGCTACAGCATGGAGAAGATATAGTTCTTCTTAAAATGGTGAGAATTGTACCTATATGGTGAGAACCATGTGGAAAATGTCAGATTTTTTTTTTTTTTTTCGGGAATTTAATATTAGACGTATGGTCACTTGAACGAGAACTATTCTTTCAGGGAGAATCAAGCTGAAAACGATCACAATAAGTTCAATTTTCAGGAAACGAAATTTTTTCAAGATTTGAGGACCCAAAAAAGAAAAAAAAAAGATCAAATATTTGTATGGCCTTCTGCGGCGCTACAGCACGGAGAAGATATAGTTCTACTTATAAAAAGGTGAGAATTGTATGAAAAGGTTGGAATAATCTGGTGGAAAAAGTCGATTATCCCCCCCCCCCCCGTAATTTAATATTAGACGTCTGGTCACTTTAACGAGAACTATTCTTTCATCAGGGAATATTGATGTAAGGTTTGAGCAAGAAAAAAGCTAAAAACGACCACAATAAATTAATTGATAACGAAGAATTTCCATTAAAAATAACAAGACACTGATTTCAAGCAGAGGCAATATGTAAGTACTTACTAGAGACCATGCACTACAAAGGGGAAAAAATGTTTTTGATTTAAAAAGAAATATTTTTGAATTATATGACAAAAAGACGTATTTTTAATTGAAACGATAGGTATTGTTAAATTAAAAAAAAAAAAAAACTTTTCATTAGATCAAAATACCAAACTTTCAATTTAAAAACAATTATTTCCAATTTAAATGCAGTTATTTTTAATTTAAAAGCAATTATTTTTACTTTAAAAACACTTATTTTTACTTTGAAAACAATTAATTTTAGTTTAAAAGTACGTCTTTTTGTCATATAATTCAAATGTTTTTTTTTTTTTTTTTTTTTTTTTTTTTTTTTTTTTTTTTTTTTTTTTTAAATATGAAACATCCCGCCCCCTGTGTGTATTTATCTTGCCCACGTTAATGTCGGGGGGGGGGGGGGGGGGGGGGGGGGGGCGACAATTTTTTTGGGGTTTCAAAAAATCCAATAACTGAACCATACGTTGACTGATGAGTAAAGGTGTTGAGGTCAATAGCCAATAATGAGAGCGAGGAATCGATGTTTTCAAAATCCTTGATTTTACATAAATTAGCCGTCTCCACGAAGGGTCGTAAATCGTAATAATCGAAAATTACCGTCGCTCAGAAGCTTAGAGGTGTTTAGTCCCTATAATAAATGAGTTGCGCCATTTTTAATTCATTTCTGATTAGCTCTCACAGATGCCCCGGGAGGATAAATGCAAATTTCAGAATATGTCGCTTAAATAACTTGTTACAAGTCTTGATAAAGCTCGGAATTATAGTGTAATTCTCAGAGTGAGAGACCAAAATTACGAAATAAAGTACTTTGAAAACTGTTTTAAACGATTCTTTCGACCTTTCGACACAATAAATGTATAACTTCTTTGATTCCTGACCACTCGAGAGAGGGCATACTTCCACTTTTTTTTTACCTCTTATCGGCTCTGACAAAACCCTCTTGGTAAAAAAATGGCCCATCAAAAGACTTTAGTTTATCCAACCAAATTTTTTATTCACCCAGCAAAGTCTCATTAGTGTACGGAGAAAAATGTCTCCCAAATTTTGAACTTCGGACTTCCCATCACTTGAAAATTGTCGGACCCCCCCCCCTCCCCCCACCTCAAAGAATTCCTAGCTACGCCACTGATAGCAGCTTACTCTTTGCAAGACGAATAATACAAAAAAAAAACGAACTTCGTTCGTGGAAAATAAAATAAGGTCGGCAAAAAATTTCGGGAGAAGCTTTTGGCGCAAGTAATCTTTAAGAATGTAATATACCCCGAAAAAACTTCAGAATAGTTCAATCAAATTTAGATCTGCGGACGCTTTCATAAGAGACTTGCATTAGAATAAGTTCAACAATACCTTTCTAATTTTGTGAGTGAGATCTTATACTTCAGGCTGCTTCCGAATGAATGGTTGTTGATGGTTGGTAGGAGCACGAAACGAGATTTTAGATACCCGTGAATTAAAATATGTACGACCGCGCAACCGAAAGAAAGAGGAAAATTATCTCCATCATCGGAAACTCCCCCCCCCAGCCCCACACATTCACACCCCTTCCCCCGCGAGAGCCACCACTGACCAATGTGCGTCGAGCAGCGTCCTAATCGAGAGCAAATCTTCAGAGCGGAGAAAGTTCCAGCGGCGCTTCGCACAGAGGCATAAACTGAATTATTCGTTGGATAGGAAGTTGAAAATAATCATATTTTATCGACCTAATTGAAAGAAAGCTCATGAGCTTTGTGGGACTGTGCACGGTCCCACTTAGAAGATTTTAAGAGATGGGTAGAGGTAGTTTCAGAAATGTAGGCGGACCTAGACCGATAATCTTTGGAATTTGTCAACATTATTTCTGATATTACTCGATGAAAATGAATTAAAAACGAAATTGAGAGTTCACATTTCAATAAGGAAAACTTTAAACACAAAAGAATAAAGTCAGGAGCAAATTCGGTATTGATTTGAAGGAATGAAAGTTGAAAATTCGCCAAAGATTATGGTTTTGGTCCGCCTACACTTCTGAAACTACTTCTATACAGTATACACTTATCTCTTTCTAGTTTCTAAATTAGCACACAGGACCTTGTTTTACGACATATTATGATCAAAATCGCATTAAAATGCCTCGAGAAATTCATTTCAGTCAAAAAATTTCACGAAAGGTATCTCTATACATGATTTTTGAAATTAGAGCGAGATGGAAGTATGTAGGTGCATGGGGGTCACGTGAGAGCGAGAGAGACAATCTGTCTTTGTTTGAAACGCTCATCACCGGCTGCTGCCATTACTAAAACCCTCTATTGAAACTGGTGAACAAATGACACACCATCATTCACAAATAACTCTGCAGTTGTTTTACGAACGGAACATCAACTGAACATGCAACGTATGGCTCACTTGCAGTTTTTGGTGCATTTCGGTTCATCAATAAAATTGCTATACAGTTTTAACAAACCTGTTTGATCTTTTACGCGAAACGCTTATCAAGCGATTTTATACTTTGGTATAGACTCTCTCTCTATATAGCTGCAGCAAAAGTTTGCAACAGACCCATGAGAGCGTCATCAAAGAGGGCTACACAAGCATGGATCATGATGAAAACTAAAGGCTAAATAGAACACTAGGCGGCGCCGTCATGTAATCTTTTTTTCGTTTCGGTCCGTTTGCGAAGGCTCAGGATTCTCCCGTGGTGCATCGCTCATCGGCGTCGCGTCGCATCGACTTGGACGCAATCGGTGGACGGTGGATAATAAGGGAGGACTCTCATCGGTGACGCGCACGGTGCGATGTAAAAGCGCTTATACACACGTCATTCACAGATTCGCACTCGGTCATTCACATTCGATATCATAATTCTTTGCACCTTGCACCTTGCACCATCCAACATTCAACTGGGTATAAACTCCGACACTGCATCGCACCACACCTCAACGCTCACCACTCACCACTTCGCGCGGCAACACCGACTATTAATTGCTAAAGCCCTTCGTCCACGCTCAAATTAGAACCGTCATATTGGCATCTATGAGCCGAGGTCCGAGATCCACCGCAAAACGGCAGGTGAGCCAACGGTTGCATGTTTGGTTGACCGTTCGTCAAACAACTGTACTACTTGACGGCCCGTCAAACAGCAGAGTTATTTAAAAATGGATGGTGTGTCATCTGTTCACCAATCTACAATCAACAAAGCAAATAAACCCGTTTTGGAGGTGTTTTGGTCAAGGTTATGTTTGAATTTTAGAAATGTCAGGTTGGCAATTCTACAGTTTGCGGTGGCTTTCGGCTCACCGATGCCAATTTGACGATCCTACTTTGAGCGTGTACGAAGGCCTTATCTTATTGGCCGCTTCTTGATGGGAGTGACATAGTATTATTCGATGAGAATCTCCCATTGATGTTAGTGCAGCCCAACACTGCCATTACAATTGCGTTTTTGGAAGCGTTTTATGAGTTAAGGTGTGGATTTCATGAGTTGGTTGTTATTTTTTGAGGGTTTCATATCTAAATCGACACCAGTTGCAGCTCGTGCAATTTGACAACCATGCTAATTTTCCATTTAAACCTATGCAAAAGTATCGATATCTTGGGGGTGCAATTGGACCTCCTGAAGATCGATTGTTTTATATAGGTTTAAATGGAGAGAATACGTTGTTGCCAGATTGCACGCGCCGCCACTGATCGACACTTAAATCACCTGCAGCAAAATTGTGCAACAGCCCAATTGATCGATGACGCATCGAGCATAATGAGTGTTGACTGCGGCGTTTTGACGTCCATCCTATACAAAGGTCCTATAGGTATATGATCGCGCAAAAAGGGGTATTGATCGTCATAAACAATTTACGCCCCGAAAAATCTTCAAAGTCATCAAACAACAAGCTTTGGAAGGACTTAAAATTACAATTTAATCACTGTTGAAAGGTCAAATGGGTTCAAAAACAGACGCTCTAGAACTTAATTTGTGTCTGGGCAAAAGAGTTGCTTTATCACTAATCGGTGTCCATTGTCCACGGCCTTGCTCCAGACGACGCCGCCGCCGGCGTGTAAATTGCATGTACTTACGTGTGAGTGTGAGACTTAATTAAATTAGGCTGAAGATTCCTCGTCACCTCGCCTTTGTCATTAATCATCGCATCCGCGTGATCCAGATCAACGCTGATTTTCGGGCATGACTGTATTTACACGATGAAGATCTCGAATTACATGATCACTGATCAGTGTGGCAAAATAGGCAATTTTGTGGCAAATTGTGATAAAAATGTGCTAATTTGGAGGTAAAATTTCATCGACCGCGCTGATTTTGAGGCAAAATTTCATCGACCGCGCTGATTTTGAGGCAAAATTTCATCGACCGCCTAAGAATAACCTTTTTGCAAAAAGTGTGGCAAAACAGAGTTCGTGTGGCAAACAATTTTTGGGGTTGCAGAAGAATGCTGCATGAGATTGTGGAAAATTCTGCAGGCCTGACCTGGGCTTTTACTGCAAAGATCCTAAATTGTCTTAATTTATAAAGAAGTGTTTGTGTTGTTCGTTTACGGATGTTAGTTTTATTACTCTCGCCGTCATATTCTGATAGTGTATATGATCCGTCAACGGTGATATCTAAATAGCTGCATGGGAATTTCAAGCTTATCGGTTCGTGATTCCCATTCCCAGATAAAACTTCACACCTATCGGTGTACTTTGCCTCTGTTTACGAAATAAATAATCATACCGTTCGTTGTATGATACCGATTTACTTATACAAGTAGATATTTGTCTACGTGTATATTATGTGTACTCTTTTTTTCTCGCTCTTCTTATTATTTCTGTCAGTCAGCTCTCAATAGAAGTATGTTGGAATGAAATATGGGAAAATGCAACCTTAATAATGAGATGGCGTGCAATGCCGGGTTCAGACCAAGGAGTTATTAAACTCTGATGAGAAGTTCTCAAGAAGAAGAGAAGAGAAAAGGAAAGGGGGGAGAGAGAGGGAGAGAGAGAGAAGAGAGAGAGAGAGAGAGAGAGGGAGAGAGAGAGAGAGAGAGAGAGAGAGAGAGAGAGAGAGAGAGAGAGAAGACAGAAGAGAGAGAGAGAGACAGAGAGAGGAGAAAGAAAGAGAGAGACAGAGAGACAGAGAGAGAGAGAAGAGAGAAGAGAGAGAGAGAAGAGAGAGAAGAGAGAGAGAGAGAGAGAGAGAGAGAGAGAGAGAGAGAGAGAGAGAGAGAGAGAGAGAGAGAGAAAACGGAGACTATGAATTGTTTGATGATCGGATCGCGTCGCGTCGCCCTCGCACCGAGAGATCGGTACGCGCCATTGAAAATATGCACTAACCACACCGTAATTTTGGAGAAGCGCAACTTTAAGAGCTTATAACTTTTGAACCAATCATTTCCCCGGATCGCAGTTTGCGTTATTTGAACAAACGTAACTTTGAATTTCACATCCATAATTTTTTATTCTCCTACGTGCGTTGCGCGTATTTTTTAGACTCAAAAAACCGAATAGTTTTTGCTCACAAAATTGGAAAAATTGAAAAAAATTGACGTAATATTTTTTTAATTGGACTTTCATACACTTCAATCGAAAGCTTTTTTAAAGAGAAATATTTTGGCGTAAAGTACGAGTCAAAATAATAATTTGGGCGAAAGTTATGGGACTTTGATATTTTGACTTTGAGCCCCCCTACCTCCCTTCCCAGTTGACCAGAATTAAAAAAACTGGACATTTTTTAATGTGTCTCGACGCGTTCTATCGGCCCTGAAATTGTGAAATTTGTTTGACGATAGCCCATTCCTTATGGGAGATGGATCAACCTCTTTGTTTAAACACAGAAACCCACTTGATTTCTTGACTATATTTTTTTTTTTTTTAAAAAATAAAAATAAAAAAAAAAAAAAAATCCTGGAGGGGTCAGCTCGCCATGTCATTTTCAAAACGCTGTAACTCAGTGAATATTTAACTTACAAAGCTCAATTTGGTCTCGACTTGTAGGTAATTACTAGAACAATTGCCCCTCACAACCCGTTTTTTGACAACTGCTTTCGTTCGCCCCCAGACAAAAGTATGCAGTTATTTTGGGACACACCCCTTGTCCTACCAAAGGTTTTGACAGCGATGCCAAAGCTGTTTTCTTTCTGCGTGTATAGCGTTTCCGCTTTTAAGCATTTGCCATTTACTATACACCCTCTGACAGTTTTGATGGACACAGCGGATACGAATCGGCGAAAACTTGCAACGATGCAAGGACGGCGGATCTTCTTTGCAAATGATTATACGATACGCTTCTCCATCTTCATGCTCCCAGGCGCATGTTCACTAGATCATTATAACAGCCTATTAAAAAGCTCCCCCGATTAAACCGCGATAAGTAGCGCATCCTCGCTAAAGTGCGGCGGCTCTCCCGGCACCATAAAACCGGTCAACTAATAATAATCAATACACCAAGCATCGCGCATCGGTCCAGGCCCGCACCGATAAGTTTCCGTATCGGCCGCGGCTTCTGAGTAAATAAAAAAGTTGATTATTTAATTTTAATTAAAATACAAATATTGTTCTTGTTTGTTGCAACTGGAAAGAGATAAAAGGAGATGTTAAGCGACGCGGAGTGATAAAAAAAAGAGAGAAAAAAGAAAAAAACAACAACAACAACTCGTTCAGAACGGACGCTAAAAGCTGCGTAGACTTCCATCGTATTGAAATAGCGTTAAATTAGCCAGCTTTTTTTAATGTCCACAATTGTCCACTGTGGACGGGCGTATGAAAAAAGTTCCGCGGTCCACAAGCGTTCACATACTTTTGAGCTTGCGAACGTTCGTGGACCGCAAAGGAAATGATGCGGGAAGGTTTCAAGATTCAAATTAGACTATATGAGATTCTTTCATAAGACTATATGAGATTCTTTCTCTAATCTTTTCTCAAACCCGGTAGGGTCATCACTGACATTGAAAACCTTGCGGACATTTTAATAATTTAACGGCGATTTCGCCGATCAAGGAAAGATCACAGATCAGAGTATTTTCCACAGAATTACTAGCGAAAAGTGAGCTGAGCTGCGTAATCTTTTCTCAACCGGTGGAATCATCGGTGAATTGAAAAGTTTCAACAGATATACACGGAACGGCAGGTCTGAAAACCAGTCGCGTAGCGTTCAATTTGGCAACGTTGTATTGCGTCCATTTAAACCCACGTAATAGGTCGAATGCGGAGCGAACACCCAATAGTTCAATCGTTTTCAATAGGTTTAAATGGACGAAATGCAACGTTGCAAAATTGCACGCTATACGCTATACTGCTGAAAACCAGTGGCGTAGCGTGCAATTTGACAACGTTGCAACGCGTCCATTTAAACCCATGCAAAATATCGAACTATCGGGTGTTCGGTGAACACCTTCACATTAGACCTTTTACATGGGTTTAAATGGACTCAATTCAACGTTGCCAAATTGCACGCTACGCCACTTCTGGAAACCCCGGTCTTTCGGAGGTTTGACAACAATTCCGATGCTCCGCAAAGTGTTGAGATTTCGCGGAGAGAAAGAGGTAGTTATTTAGGCGGATGGAAGACGGGAGTAAAATGTTTCAAAGACGCGGCTTTGCGCGCGCACGCGGCTGGGCCGGACTCTGGAGTCCTAGTTTCATTGAGCATCGCCACGCGGCCGGCATCAGCCATCAACAATCTATACCATCAACTCGAAGCTATAGAGTAAGTAAGAGCATCAGGTGAGAGAGATAGCGGGTATAAGGCATAAGGTAAGGTAAGGTAAGTAAGTAAGTAAGTATACGTAAGTACAGAGTTAGTGTTAAAGCGCGCGGCTTTGAATTATGCCGTGCAGAGAGTGTAACCGCTATTTCCATCCTCCTCCCCCCTGCGCTGGATGCTTCATCTCTGGCGCATGCGCATAGCAAGGAGCAAGGCGACCGCACTCTGAGCGCGTCAAGCGTCTCATCCGCGCATGCATACGACCCCATTCAAATGAACGCGCGCGTCTCGACGCGACGAGCGGGTTGCAGCAAACACGGCGCGCATCAAAAAAAACCTCATATTTGCGTAGATCTAATGGAATTTTGAAATTCACCGAAGATTCCACCGGTTGAGAAAAGATTACACACAGTTGAGTTCAGTACATGACTGTAATGCACGAAAATACTAGCGTCTTTTGTCATCTCTCAACCGGTATAGGGTCGTCGATAACTTTGAAAACTTGCGGATATTTTAATTAATTAACGGCGTTTCCACCGATTGAGAAAAAATTACAGATCAGAGTATTTTCGTGCATTACAGTCATACGCTGAATTGAATTATGTAATCTTTTCTCAACCGGTGGAATCATCGGTGAATTTAAAAATGTCATTAAATCTACGCAAATCGGCAGCTCTGGTCTAACCGACACCGACAAGCAATAAGCCAATAGAGATGCTTTGGGCTTGTGCAATTTGGCAACAATGTTTTTCCTCCATTTGATTCCATGCAAAACAATCGATTCGATAGTGAAACGGCGATTCACCTACAATCGGTTGTTGTACATGTATTCAAATGGAAGGAAAACATTGTTGCCAAATCGCACGAGCCGCCGCTGACTTAACAAACATGTAGCCACGCTGTTGGTAGATATAGGTCGTTGATTTATTCGAAAGAGACTATCAAATCCCAAGCCAGTGCAGCGGCGCCGCATGCCGTCCAGCAACATGGCATTTTTTCCATTATAATCCACATAAAATATCGATTCGAGCCTGGAATTTCCAGGAATACTTACAGCACCACGAATATTTGACCTAATTCATAGGTGTAAATGACCTAAAACAGTGTTGCCAAAAAACACACGAAGCCCGAAGCCTCTGCCAAATTATGACCCGATGCATGAAGAAGAAAAAAAAAAAAAAAAAATGTTACGGAACGTGGGGTCCGATTTGTGATACATCTAAGATCTTAAACCGAGAGGGACAGCTTGACACAAAATAGGAATGGACCCGTTCGAGGATTTTACTTACGACGAGGGAAAGTTCTCAGCGCGGCAAAAAGCTGCTTAACATGCTGAGGATACTGAGGAACTTGCCAGTAAATCCCCTGTTTACATAAACTTCGACACAGGTTCACTCGAATGACAAACCAGGTGAGCTGGAAACTATCCACACATACACACAACCGAGTGGACTAACGGCTGACGTGTTGTCCAACAGCTTTCGATGTTATTCATTGAGCCTCGTAATAAAATGGAAATTATACATGAATCGCTTGAATAACTGAATAATAATTAATTTTTTCCCCCGTCTGAAAAATATAGATTTTAAGCGTTCAATTATTTTGAGCCGCCGAATCATTGCTAAAGTACGCTGGAAGCACAGAATAATACAATCAGAACGGAAACTCCCATAAGAGCCAATGGAAGCAAGTTTGGAATTTAACGGCACCAATAGGCAACGCTGCGCTGTGGTCCTATATCCCAACATGGCGGACGTGTGTGATTTGTGTTGAAACTCATTTATTTCTGTAAATTCTGGAAAGAAATCTTAAGTTTCCAGCCTTACTTTTATTCTATTTGCATTTCAGAATGAAAATTTCGCGGATCATGTCCTATATTTTTTTTTTTCGCGCGCGAATCCAGATGTAAACATCCTATATCCCAACATGGCGGAATTTGCTTCAAAATCCGACAGAGTTTCCGTTCTGATTGTATTATTCTGTGCTGGAAGTTCAATTTTGACCAAGTTCATTTCAAAGAGCTTTGTTTAAGATATAAGGGATGGAGTTTTACAACGCTCGAGATTATCGAAAGAATTCCCGGGAGGTTACATAATTACGATTTTCCCTCGATTTTAGTATCTTTGCTTTTACTCTTACTTGGTCATCACATCGAAATAATCATCTTACAACCAGTGGCGTAGCGTGATGACATTCGGAAACGTTACAATTTTTCCATTTAAACCCATGCAAAAGATCGAACTATTAGGTGTTCCGTGAACACCTTCGAATTCGACCTCCTACATGGGTTTAAAGGGACACATTGAAACGTTGCCAAATTGCACGCTACGCCTTTGCTTACAACGAACATTAAATAAAGACCATCGTACAAGGGACATCAAATGAAGACCTTGCCAGGGAAGAGGCGAAAAAGAAAATAAACTGTTTCGAAAAAAATGCGTTAGAAAGTTAAGGAGACTTTTCGATAGTTCGATAGGGGAATTGTTAAAACTAATTCTTTGTTTTATTAATCGCGTACTTTATAAACTAACTAAAAACCACTTTCAAACGCGGTTTCTCACGAGTTTGAATTCTCTTTCACAGCAAGGTCTTCAATTTTTCCACGAAAATAAAGAATCCTATCTTTAATTCTAACACCTGAAATATGCGTTACAGGGGTGAAGATTCTCTCATTGAACAAAATCAGCGATAGATCAAATATATTTCGGTCTACATTTGCAAACCAGGTAAAGGTCCTTTTTTTTTAAACGCGCTGAGGGAAGCGGGCTTCAATCGCTTTAAGTACCAAAACAAAAAGGAATATTGTGTATCAGCCGTCCACTTATAAGCGAATCTCAAGTAAGTATAATTTTCTTTTTGCTTCACGCTTATTGTTAGTATTTTTAATTTTAATTTTATTATTATTTTTTCCCCCCAACGTTAAGAATGTTGAGGACGTAAGATTAACAACATTAATTCTGTAAACGAAAGAGTACACAAAGAATCATGGGCGGATCCAGAAATTTTGCAACAATGAATTCATTCCATTTGAAAATATGAGAAACAATCGATTCTTAAGGGGGCCATGGCCCTGTAACTAATCGATTGTTTCTCATGCATTCAAATGGGAATAACA
This sequence comes from Trialeurodes vaporariorum, assembly GCA_011764245.1. Taxonomy (NCBI): domain Eukaryota; kingdom Metazoa; phylum Arthropoda; class Insecta; order Hemiptera; family Aleyrodidae; genus Trialeurodes; species Trialeurodes vaporariorum. The sequence continues at coordinate 40,911,074 of VMOF01000379.1, read as the reverse complement.
CACAGTTGCCAGACTTCTGGATCCGCATTTGCAAAGAATTACCTGTTTTAATTGATCTAAACGGTAGGTACTTTGGTGCTTCGACTCTTCAAGCTCATTCAAGTGCGGGATTCAAAGGTTCAAAAGTTTCAATTAATTCACTTTTTTCGTACCTACGCGCGTCATGGTCACGCCTAAGCATCCTGTGAAATTTCGAAACAATTTTCTTCGTCCTTCTCCTGTTGCACGACGCGTGATTTCATCGCCTTACGACCATTTTAGGGCGTGCCTGACTTCTGACTTCCACGCGTGTGAGCATATCAGCATCGAAAGTAACAAGCTTCGAGCCCACACCGAATCGTGTGCGAATTGTACGAATGACAGTTAATAAAAGCTCTGAACGATGCTCAAAGGCGGATCCAGCAATGTGGCAACTGTGCATTATTCCCATTTGAATGCATGAGAAACAATCGATTAGTAAGAGGGCCATGGCCCCCTCAAGAATCGATTGTTTCTCATACGTTTAAAAGGGATGAATTCATGGTTGCCAAATAGCTGGATCCGCCCATAACGCTGCTAAATCCGTTCCAACGTTTCAAAATGTCTGCTGACAATTTAATTTTACAGAAAAAAATGAATGCACTAACTTCGTACAATCGATCAAAAAATGTTATTCATAAAATCATAAAAAATAGTGGATCATGCAATGGGGCAGTTGAAAATGTCTGAAATGTTGTATTTTTCATAAAGAAAATGGAAGTACTTGATGAGCTGAGAACAAAATATGCCTTTGGTTTCTAATAATAAGTCCCATTGTTCCGGAGATGAGATTTTGGCCCGAAATACATTGTTTTAAATGGGAATTCCGCGTAGTGACGTCACTACGCACACGATTTTTTACAACTTTACGCGTGTGTATCTCTAAAACTGGGACACTTAGGAAAAAACCAAAGGCACCATTGTTCTCAGCTCACCAAGTACTTTCATTTTCTCTTCACAAAACACACAATTTCAGACCCTTGCAACTGCCCCATTCGGTTACTGTGTTTTTTTCCGATTTAAATAAAGAACGATCGATTATCCAGGAGGGTATCAACCTACTCAAGAAACGATTATTTTACATGAATTTAAATGGACAAAATTAAATAGTTGCCAAATCGCACGAGCTGCCACTGATATAGATAGAGATAAGTCGAAAAATCGAAACTCTCGAGCCGTCTGCGCCACAATTAACCAAGCTGAGTTGATATTTAATAAATCGAATCTAATCAATGGACCTCATTCTGCCTGGGGTTTATGACATCAGAAGAGCTTTGCCCTCCTCTACCATCTTGTCTCGAGGCACAGAAATGCATCGTAGGAGGCTGAGGAGAGAGAGAGGAGAGAGGAGAGAGAGAGGAGAGAGAGAGAGGAGAGAGAGAGAAGGGCAAGAGAGGGAAGTTCTCGTGATGTTGCACTTCACGAAGCGTGAGCGACGCACATACGTCGAAACGTGGCGTATACTGAACATCGTTGAAACAGCAAAAATTCAAAATTACAAAAAATACCAAGTCAAGCAAGATGAAAACATCACAAATCAAGGGAAAGTAATGATTATGCAGCTTAAAATAAGTCAGATCACTTCAGAATTCTACTTGTAGAGTTATAAAAAATGAAACGTGTCACAAATTGTCTTGAGTTTAAAAAACTAGAGATTTTCAAGCCCGGGAAAATCAGGTCTTATCCTGCGTGCGATGAACGTTGATTTCATACACGGAACAATAATTTTTCTAGACAAATTGACAAGCGACATTCTGATTTTTTTTCATCGTGTTCGTGGTGGAAAGATACAGGGGTGAATACTGAATAGTGTCCAGTGTTTTTTTTTTTTTTTTTTTTTTTTTTTTTTTTTTTTTTTGCAATTTGTGAGTTTTTTAATGAATTTGTGTGTTTTTTGATGCTGCTAGTGTCGTTTTTACGGCTTTCAACATAAGAATGGCTACTTTAAAACGCTCTAGCCGATGTGTGCTACAGACCCATTTCCAGAAAATTCTGCATTTCGTTCCTCGTGCGGCCGGACGGTCAGACTCAGACGGACAGACGCTTTCTTGGAGGCGATTTTGCACATTCACCATTCTCTATTCACGATCGGTGAGCGCACTTGGGCAAAGTGCGAGCACATAAAGTGAGCTGGCGATTAGTCTTCATTTCTCGGATGAAAGTTGGAATTAGAGAGAAATAAAAAGAGAGGGGAGAGAGAGAGAGAGAGAGAGAGAGAGAGAGAGAGAGAGAGAGAGAGAGAGAGAGAGAGAGAGAGAGAGAGAGAGAGAGAGAGAGGAAAAGAAAGAATTCTTGCAGTCGCATCAAGGTCATTGTCATCAGTGCAAGTTTCTTCTGCAACGTCTGAAAGAATTCTCCGATTATGAGAAACCAGTTCCCCTTTCCACCATAAGTCAATCGCGACGATCGACAAACAATTAAAAATAGTTAAAAATACACCGCGATATAGTAGAAAATGCGATAAATAAATCAAATACTTTTAAACGACTTCATTTAAACAAGAAAATGCATTGACCCCCCCCCCCCTTAAATACGATCCATAGCTTTCATTCAGTATACAGATAAGAATTTTGGAGCAGGAAGATACTCCCATAGGCACGGGGGGGGGGGGGGGCTAAACCAATAAATGTATAGTTTGAAAAATACTATTTTTCAAGTCAATTTTCAACAATAAGGCAAGAAATGAGTTAATACTCTTATGGCAAAAAGTTATGACAATCAATCGCGGTTCTTCCACACTCCCTATTCTTACTTACACACAAAACAAATACTAATAACTTAACTATATTGCACTATTTATGGATGTATTTATTTATTGTAATTAATCACAGTTAAAAAGATATAAAGAGGGATAGTAATGGAGTCAGACAACCGGGAAGTGAGCCCCTTGTCAATACGATTCTAACCAAGAATAATGTCATTTCCATGGAAACTAACACTCACTCCACCTAGACTTTAGTTTTGTACCCCCTCTTTGAAAATTGTGTGTTTGCGCCCATGAATGCTCAAGTAACCGATCGATTACACAGACTTCCCTGACATTTACTTTACGAGTTCAACTGCACAAAATCAGCTGTTCCTAATCCCATTTGATCGATCGATTCGGGAAAAAAAAAAATCAAAAAAAGTGGACGAGAAATATTGCATAATCGATTAGTCTTTCATCAAATTAATACACTTTAATGTCTGTTACATTGTATTGTATGTATACACTTTACACACTAATCACAGCATCTCTACTCGAATGACGAGGACAAAGTTTTCACCTTTATAGCCTTCGCCGTTTGATAAGCAAATTTTGGAAGGCGCTGCGGCCGGCGTGCTCCAGGAATCGATTCAAACATTCAATTAAGTACGAGAGGAAATTTGGATTTCAAGAGCTAAATAATATTTTTTAAGGTCTCGGTAAGCTACATATCAGCTTCCGATCAAAATTTGAGTCGATCACGCAACAATTTTTTTTTTTTTTTTTTTTTTTTTTTTTTTTTTTTTTTTTAAGGAACGAATTCTTGACCTCACTTTTTCAAAACGTCGTTGCCGATTGATCGAGCCGACCGGAGCCGGGAGCGCCGGACCCGGCTCGTTTCGTCAGAAATAAATTGTGCATGAGTTAAACTGGAACCTGATGCTGGGGGCAAAATTAATTCGAGCCCGGCGTTGCCAAATAGTGACACATTATCTCATTGGTTCGCCGATTTAACGATGAACCGTTAAAATTCTTCGTCAGAGGTAGCTCTCGATCGATTATTCTGAAAAGAGTAAACATTTATCAATCGATAGACTGTTTTTAAGTACAGCGGAACATCGTATCGCTTGCCGTCCGAGAACCTCTGGTTCTAAACAAACTCTGATTGATTCAATGAATTTTCCCCATAAGCGTATTTTTAACCGGAAATTTCGCTTATTAACCCTTTAAGGACCAAATCCGAGTTTACTCGTTTTTCTCCTCGAAACTAATTCACATTGTTTCAGTCTCCATTCCGGATAAACGCGACTCATTCATGAAAACAATTACAAGATGAGGTGTCTTTGGGCGCCTTCAATGTATCGTATAGGCAATTCCAACTCCCCCCAGTACGAACAGTTAACTACCTTTCCCTACATAAACGGAAGGGGGGCGTTCTTTTGAACTAAGCTGGCCCTTAGAGGGTTAAATCAAACAATTTAATGCAACCTTTTTGCGATTATGAATTATACGTCTTCGAAAATGCTTAATTATGCCTGGTTCCTAGACTGAAACTGCCGAAATCAACAAGATATTATTGATTAAACGATGCATTTGTAGGTTGGAATCACCCAAATGTTATTAATGTTGTGGAATTGGCGGGATTTTTGGCATTTCTAACCTCCAAATGCATAGTTTGATCTGTAAAACCTGATTGATTTCGACAGTTTTAGTCAAGGAACTAGACATAATAGCCGTTTTTGAGAACGTAGGATTCATAATCGCAAAAAGGTAGCATGAATTTCTTGATTTAATAGTTAAAATTTCCGTTCAAAAATGCGGTTATGGGAAAATTACATTGCAGAGTTTGTTTGGAACCAGAAGTCCTCGGACGGCAATTGATGCGATATATCCAGTGGCGTAGCCAGGAATTTTTCTTGGGGGGGGGGGGGGGGGGGGTCCGGGGTTCGAAAATTGTCATGGGGGGGGGGGGGGGGTTCAAAGATACTAATTTGGTCAAATTTGTCTGAAAACGCAAAAAATGACCTTTTTTTAGGACAAATTTTGGTGTCATGGGGGGGGGGGGGGGTCCAGACCCCCTGGACCCCCCCTTGGCTACGCCACTGGATATATCGCTCTATTAAAACGGTCTTTTGGATGTATCAAACAGTCAAAAACCGCTTTAATGAATAGAAAAGTCCGTTTACTGATTACAAAAAAAAATGAAAAAATCTAGATTCACGCGACTATGATGGCGAGAAATCGATTGGCACCCTCTCCCCCAACCCTTTAGATTCACGCACACGCCAAAAATAATGAACAGCTGACCAACGGCAAATTAACAATGCATGGTAAATACTAACCTTGTTTATTAATATTTCTCTAGTGGTCGACTGTTTCACGCCCTTTCAGTGTTTCTCGCTAATTTCCCACGGCAACCAATAAATAGCAATAAAACTTAAAATTTGGATAAAGAAAAAAAAACCCGTAATCTCGCCCAAGCATTGAACTGCCAACCTTCTACTCAGAAGGATGGAAGACAATATCAGAAAGACATATTTTTAACATGCTTGTGAAAGAAAACAATTGAATGTTTCAATTCTGCCGTATAGTTATACTTGAAGAATCGCTGAATCACCTTAAGAATAAAATTAATTTCTCAATGTAGGAATCAACCTTTCAAAATGCTATGGCAAAAGTTTGCAAACAGACCCATTACCACTGGCGGCTCGTGGAGGTGAGGCGACGAAAATGAGAGGTGCACAGGATTTTTTTTTTTTTGAAACGCTCTTCACAAAAACTTTTTTGAAAATTTTATGTTCCATTATCATACTTTTTGGACTATTGAAACAAAGGATGATGGAATAATAACCATTTCAACCTATGTTACTTTTTTAATTTTTTTTTCTTTCTCCAACTTAAAAAATGTGAGGCGATTGCTCCCTGTCGCCTCACTTGCCTCACCTGGCGAGCCGCCACTGCCCATTACAGGGATGGACTCCGGACAGCATTGCTTTTGAAAACATATTTTTTTTTTTTTTTTTTTTTTTTTTTTTATAAGACAGCTTGTTTTTAGTTTTTTGTTTGTGTAATATAAAGCTTGGCAACAAGGACTTTTGGTGAGCAGCGCATGCAACCGATGCGTATTGAGCAAAATCAAAGCTGCTTCGCGAACGAAATGAATAATTCACGACATACAAGACGACGCAACGCCGACTTTTAAAAAGCGATTCCTTGTGCGACAAGACAGGGCTGCTAAGGAAAGGGTAAAGGGGAGAGATATACACATACAGTAAGAAAAGGAGCGATTTCTCTGAGCAGATTTATTTCGTTAATCGTCCTTTTCAATTCCAGAGCATCGATCTCAAAGTGGTCAACTGATACGAGGCTTTGAAAAAAAAAAGCGCTCACACTCACATACACTCATTGAAACACTCAATATTTACACACACGGACTCGCAGACAAACGCACTCATTTTTCTAGACAGCCTCGGGCTAACCACGGCGACTTAATAACACTTAGCGAGGCTATCGATTTTCGTTTGACACGGTTATTCAACTGAACAGGGAAAAGAAACAAAACAAAACAAAAAAAAACAACGCAGAAATGAATGGAGGATTTTAGTCAAAGGAATAAGGGTAAAGCTTTGAGAAGGACCGCGGTATTAGGCAACATTCAGTCGAAACAGAAAACAGTTTATTTTTGTCCGCTATGTATTAAGGCTTCGGCAAAACTGACTAAATATTGTTTTGAGAAAATTAAACAAAAATAAGAAAAAAACAAAACAAAACAAAAACAAACAAAAAACAGATGACCTGACAACACGCTTTCGACGAGACCCACAGTCTAGTAATGAAATAGTTATTAACAGAACAGTGGACACTAAATAATGAATAATGTACACTATGGACGTTCCCTCAGAAAGGGGTGCAAAATGTGCCCGATCTAGTACTTATTAGAGCTGCCGATTTGCGTAGATTTAGGGACATTTTTAAATTCACCGGTGATTCCACCGGTTCAGAAAAGATTACATAGTTCAATTCAGTATATAACTGCAATGTCTGCAATGCACGAAAATACTCTGATCTGTAATCTTTTCTCAATCCATGGAAATGCTGTTAATTAATTAAAAAGTCCGCAAGTTTTCAAAGTTATCGACGACTCTATACCGGTTGAGAAAAGATAAAATACGCTAGTGTATTTTCGTGCATTAAAGTCATACACTGAACTAGTTGAACTCTGTAATCTTTTCTCAACCGGTGGAATCTTCGGTGAATTTCAAAACGCCATTAAATCTACGCAAATCGGCAGCTCTGCGATCTAGCGATCAACGGATCACGTGGAAGTGAGGACGTTTACGGGTTTATTAGAGAGGAAATTTAGTGAACAACGCTACTCCGGTGAACAGAGTTTTAAAGACCATCGAACAACCAGTGGCGTAGCGTGCAATTTGGCAACGTTCCAGTTCTTCCATTTAGAAGCATGAAAAACATGGAACTATTGGGTGTTCGGTGAACACCTTCGCATTCGACCTTTTACATGGGTTTTAATGGACAAAATACAACGTTGCCAAAGTGCGCGCTACGCCGCGCCACTGGGAACAACACTGTTCTTTCGATAAGGCAGAAAAGTAGCTATGAGGTCGAGGGTTTCCCTCGGCGAGACCCGTGAGCCCATGACACGTAACCTCCCTGTTACCTGAATCCTGAATATTGCATTACCTAACGTCAAGAGGGAATACAAGCGGGACGGACTGCTCCATTTTTTTAGGGGAGCCTGAGGCAGGATGATAAGAGGGAGGGAGGGGGGAGGGAGGGGGAGGGAGGGGGAGCGTGAAGGTCGTATTGAGGCTCGCCAGAGTGTGTCCTGAGTGTGGTATCCCATGAACGTTCGTAATTCGGTCCCTGAACACGGTTGTCAGATTCCGTAGCGCACCGAGAATTTCTTCATCTCTCTCTTTTCTCCATTAAAAAACGTGTGTTAGACAAGGATGGACAAGGGGATAAAACTCCCTCTTTCTGTCCTTTTCCTACTTATACATTCAAATGGGAAATGAGAGAGATGGAAGAGATCCTGGTTGCGCCAGTGGTCAGATTTCAGTGCATCGCAGTTCGTTGCCAGCGTAGTATCGATATATCTTTCACATGAACGTAAAAGGGAAAAAATCGATGTCTAGGGGGATATCTCCGAATAATCGATTCTATTGGGTCGTACATAGGTTCAAACGGTAAAAAAAAAACAAACATGGAATCTCATGGGCGCCCTCAGAAAAAATTCCAAGGGGGGGGGGGGGGGGGGGACAAAATTGTTGAACCTCAATGGAGGGTCTGGGAGACCACCACCCTCCCTCCGGGGAAAAGGGAAAACTTTTTTTTTTCATCCAAATGGTGTACAATTACTAAGCCATGGTAGGAGTGTCAAATAATAGTAATAATTTTGACGTGTTTGATATAATGGATAACGGGACAGCAGATGGTGATTATGTCAAGGAAAATGTTTAATTCTACTATTCCTTGCAAAAAATTAGTTAAAATTACAAAATAAACAAATAATGAAGTTTGGTAACTAATACTCCTTTGATTGACGTTGCATTTTCTTTATTCCTTTCATTTTTTACCGTGAAATTTTGACTTTTTTTAATTTCAGGGGGGGGGGGGGGGGGTGCCCCCTCTTGCACACCGCTACGGGCGCCCATGTTGAATCTCATGGGCCGCGACTGGTGTATTTTCTATCCTTTTGAGAAATACTGCAATCAGTGGCGGCTCGTAAAATTTAGCATTAATGGTTTTTATTTTTTTATTTCAAATAAGTAATGTAAAACGATCGATTATCGATCCAAGAGGCTGTCGCCCCTTCAAGAATCGATTGTTTCACCAAAATTTAAAAGGAAAACTGCATGGGTGCCCGAATCGCACGATCCGATACTGGCTGCGATATGTTGCGATTTATCGATGTATGACGACGAGAGAGTCGTTAAAAAAGAGGCTGGAATGGAACCGGATATCACGCGAGTTTTATTCCAGACCGTGTTTAATTAGGTATCGAAAAGAGTTGAGAGAGAGAGAGAGAGAGAGAGGATGGGGAAAAAAATTGCGGCAGTAAAATTTTGAAGGTATACTTTCACTCGCTGAAGAAAGTATATTATAAAACGACTGGATAACCGGACAGCCCGGTCAAAATTAATTCTACTTGGCTCAATTTTTATTGATACCTTGACCGGATTATTTGTGACATTGCAAAACATGTATTTGGGGGGTGGAGGGGTTATCAGAAACTTGAAAAACTGGGAAAGTTGGAATTTTCTTCGAGTGGTTAGGTCCCAGAAAAAAAGAAAAAAAAATTTAAAAAAATAATAACCAAGTATTGTCGGCAATTTCAAAAAGGAAAGAGGAAATCCATCTCCCACTGTAGCAACTACATCGCGTAATCAATAGTTTTGAAAGCGCATAAACTACCGCATTGTATCAACACGCCACAGGGTCCCCGAAAGACGTTGGATGGTGAGCGTTTACGTGTGGTTTTAAATGGCCTTAGGTGCTCACCAATCATCTGGGTGCAGGACTGTCGGTACCGAACATTTATTGGTCCTAGATCTCCTACAGACCCTCCCCCCCCCCTCTCCCCTTGACACCAAGCTTTGCCCTAATGATAATTTTCTACGTTTTCAGAGAAACTTTACCAAAATTTGAACTTTGAGGCCCCCCCCCGTCCCCCGAAAAATTCCTGGCTACGCGAATATAGAATTAGAAAATAGAAAAAGTGATATAGAATTCCCTGGACATAATTTTACGGATAAAATCAAGATTATGAACAATAAGGTAGCAAGATTGCTTAAACTTTTTTAAATAATTCACGTTAGACCTTAAAGTGACTGAAATAACATGGGGATGCCCCACTTCTATCAAAGAGTTGAAATAATTTCATAATGGAAAAGTAATGCGGATTTTCCCTCATTTTTCAAAACTCTTTCTTTTTGGTCACTCTTTGTGAAAAAAAAAAGTTGATCATTTTAAAACGTGAGCAACATACGAAGCCTTGCTCATTTTTCTTATGGAAAATATTTTCTTCAGATGATCTCTATCTGCAGCAGAGATAGCTTTCAACAGTGTTGCCAGAGCTTGCAGCTTTCCTCATATAAGAACACATTAAAAAAGCAACAGGATCTGGCAACACTCACTGGCTTTCAAAATGATTTTCATTGGGGCAATTCGTGAAATGAGGACCAAGAAAACTTCAGGTTCAGTTCCTTCCTGATTTCAGAACTAAATTAAAATTGAGACTTAAATGATTGGGCAGTGGTGGCCTGTGCTATTTTTCAACCAAGTTTTTTTGACAATTAATTCTACATGCAACAGTATTATCGATTACTCAAATATTCAGAGAATCCCCTGAAGATCGATTATTTTTATTTAACATAGGTTTTTAACTGTGGAGTGTCCGTTGTTGCCAAATTGTACGAGCTGTCACCTGTGTGGTTAGGTAAAAACCTGCTCATTGTTTCGAGGCCCTCTTTTTGCAGGGGGAAAATAAAAACATTAGAAACTGAATACTTCCTCTATGTGGATATCGCTAATTCAAAAGTGATTGAAAGGCGGGTAGGACCGACAACAAACAATAGATCTATGTATAGACAAGAAAGCAGATAAATAAAGAAAGAACACAAAACACACGTGGGGTCAGTTTCAGAATGAGTCAAAAATTATTAGTATTGACAGAGTTATCATTCTCCTTCACGGGCTAAAGGGTCATTCCATTGAAAATGTGACACCCGTAACACTTTGAAGTAATATTTCTCAGGTACCAATAAAATTTGTTGCATTTTTGAGGCTAAGAAAGAAATAAGCTTTGATAGTAGAATAATTTTGATGGAATGACATTATTTTTCTTCAAACCATAAAATGATCAATAGTGTTACGGGTGTCACATGCACTGTGGAATGACCCTAAAGGTGAGCTAAAATTGCTGAAAATAAGGACCTCTTCATATAGAGCTATCAATTTAGTAAGATTAGAGGTAAGTACTTCAAATGCCTCTTTTATTTTCTGTTTTAAAGAACAAACAAAGGTACTGATTAATTATACTGAAAATTTTCTCTGATCTTGCATAATGTCAGAATTCGGGGGGGGGGGGGGGTCATCAAAAGGCAAGCAAATGTTATGTTTCTTTGCCTCAAAAAAATATGATGCCAGAGGAAACTTAGAAACGAAGGAATTAAGTTGGCTGATTTTGCTCCAAATCCCTTTCTGATTGCAATCTTGCAACAACCATATTATTTAGTCTGTTTATGATTATAACTTACAACTTATTCTGAGACCAGTCCCCTTAGGTGAGAAAACAAGATGTTAGAAATTCTTACCTGAGCTCGATCTCGGTTTGATCTCATAATTAATCCATCATTTTCGATATAATCAGGTACATCTTTACGATCACTAAAATTGAACACTACGGTATTCTGCTGATGATGCCACGGTTTCTTGTCCCACAACCCGACGGATTTCGTTTCATTCTCTCCTGCTTCACTATTTATACTATTGCACCCGCGAGGATGAACACTAATATCGACCGGCACTGTATTCGACACGCGACTCGGTAGAGTTTTAAACGCAACAACAACTTTACTCACAGGCTGCTCAATAGATTTGACTTCATTAATTAAATTCTTCTCCTTTTCTTGGCTTGTCAAATGATTTTGTTGCATGTTATTCGGCTGATTATGATTTTGTTGTCTGGTTGAAACAATGGGTCGTATCACTCCGACTTGCTTCATGTGAGTTACTGGAGGGTGTGCAATTGGACTTACTTTTGATTCAAGTGATACTTCCGACTGAGTTTTAGGAGGTAGAACAGAGGTGACATTAGGTGATATTGACTGTGGTGCGATAATGACAGTTGGCACTTCTTTTAGAGACGGTTCATTTGGAACGGCAGGAAGGTAAGATTTCGGTAAACTATTGCAGTCGTTTTCATTTTCTTTGAATTTGAAACTCAAGGAGGTACCTCCCTTTCTTATATTATCTAAAGCATCTTTGGGAACTACTCTGTTGGGACTCAGTCTTTCGGTGCTCTCATCGTTAGAAGACTCTCCATCATCAGCGTACTTCACAGGAGTTGACTCGGAGGTCGATTTATTCGTTGGCAAGATGTTATTGGTTTCAGGGGTACTTGTGGGTGATTTCAAGGGTGGTTTCGAAATCAGAGGTGTTGTTGGAATGAATTTTAAAGTTGAAGTATGGAAATTAGATCTATTTACAGGATTAGAATTATTAATTATCTTCGCCGGTGTGTTTAACTTATGCAATCTGTTTTGATGTATTTTTTCAGGACTAGGTTTAGGAGACAGATTAGGTTTTGTCACTGGTAGAGGTTTGTCACTCCTTTTAATTTGTTTACTAACTGGTGCTGTACTTATATTGTTGTGGTTGTTGTTATTGTTGCTATTCGGCAGGGCAGGTTCACTTGGTTTAGTTGATTTACTGATTTTCAACTTGGCTGGTTTTTTGTCGGTGGCGCTGGGTTCAAAGAACTTGACAGTTTGCTTCACAACATCAGGAGGGGGTAGTTCCGCTTTTTCAAGAGTATGGTTTTCAATGCAGTTCTCAGAGGTTGGAATTTTCTCTAGAATTACTATATCTTTGTTTACACTAGGTTCAACAGTTTTATCGTTGTCTGGAGCACAAGTTTTCTTATCAGTCACCTCCATTCTATTTTTCTCTGATTGCAGGAGAGTTTCCATGGATTGAGCCCGTTTCATGCTATCATTCCTAATCATGGAATTTGAGTTGTTTCTAAATCGTGACTTATTGGAACAATTATTTTTTGAGTATTTATTGAAACAATTAAATTTGTTAATGGTCTTGGGAGCGGCAGGTTCTTCGTCAAGCATGTTCTCCAAACTCGTCGCTCGCCTCAGATTTGACAGCGAGGGTCTCACGCCACATTTCTGATTCTCCCGCAGGGTCATGCTCAGATATTTGGTTTTTAACTTACTGACAATGCCCGGCCCATACTGAAATTCTTCACTCGAGTCCGAGTTGGCTCCACCATTCTCCTCCAAACTGTTGACTTCTGCACCGCTGCAAACCGACCGACTTCTGAGCATGCTCGGTCTCCGAACAGCCCTCAGTTTGGGGCTGACTATGGTGGTTCCATTTGAGCCTCGAAATTTCCTCTCACTGCCCCGACACGAGTATTCACAACGCACAATGTTATCACTGATCACACCACTGTTACGATTCACCATGATTTCACCGGCGCACTCGTCTAAAATCCTCATCGTACCGCGAGAGACTTCATCAAATTCCACGCTTGAACTTCGCAACGAGCCAGCAACAACGACACTCGTGCTGGTTGCCGAGGAAGAACTGAAATTATTTTTCGGCGAGATAACTTCAGCTGAGGATGTTGAGGAGTCGTTGACTTGGCCTCCACCACGAAAACCGCCTCTGAGGACAACGCTCGGTCTCGTTAATCCGGTGAACTGAACTGCCCGACCGCTGGCCCGCTTTCGTAGGATCAACTCCCTCTTCCATTGAGGAATGTTTACATCGGGTAGACCACTTTCCTTACCGGTAGCCGCCATACTGGGGGCCGGGGCCCGACACTCGACACTCCAACACTGCACTGCAGCGGCCGAAAGCAGTCAATGAACACACGGCTAGCTAGCAGGTAACGCAGGTAACTCGCGATCGAAGCATTCTAAGCCTCGTCTTCATAGCACGCACACCTTCCCTACTGAACTGTCATGGAGAGCGAAATTAAACTGAACCAACGATTTTATCTTTCATTATGCACACGTATCACATTTTGAAGATTAGAGTGAACCGATAAATTGGTCGGTGTGGTAAAGAGAGCGTATGGAAAATCGCGTTTTACTTTCAACACTCGAAACCTGAGCACTCGAGAACGTTGCTGTCATGACTAGACTAGAGATTAGTTGCTTTTTATTTTTTCGCACGGCGAAAAATTTATCTGTGAAAAGGCTCAGGAAAGCTGTTGAGTCGAACCCGAAAAAATATCAATCGAACTGGCGTCATGTTTACTCAATTTGAGAAAGAACCCGTACATTTGAAGCACTTTTCAGCACGCGTCACTTCGTCTGTTGGCCCTATTTCCAGGCTACGGCAGGCTTACAAAACAAACCAACACCAAACGCTATCTATAGGAAAATAGGAGAAATACTAATCAATAATCGCGAGTACTATCGATGCGGATAGGTGGATGCCCCTTGCGGAAGCGGACCGGAACTTGCGAAAGGTACCGCTCTCGCGGTTCGCTCTAGATGTTGTGGCGCCAATTTCAAACATACGGTGGGGGCTGGGTACTACTTCAGTATCGATCGCACGGACACGATAACGCTGAGTATAATTCATAGCACATCTATAGAGCTTTTGCTAGAGTTTTCAGTAGATATGTGGAATTATTGAATCCTATGAAAATTCCTGCGAAAACAACCTAAGAGAACAATAGGGTATATTTTTCAATAAATTCACTGCCGAAGTAGAAAACTTAATTTTAGGTTCGAAGTGTTCCATCCACGCATGTCTGTAGTCTGTATCATTTACAGGGAATGACTTCACCGCACCCGTACAAACAACCCAAATTGAAGCAATATTTTGGCAATATTTTAAATGTTGCAAACATTTTCAAAATATTTACGACATCGCTGATTTTAATTTTTTTTTGTTTTTTGTTTTTTTTTTCTTTAATTTTCATACGAAGATGTCTCATTCTCATCAATTTTTTTTTTTTTTTACGTTTTATAAGACCAGTTTAACAAAAACTGTTATGACAAAAAAAATTAGCAATGTTTCATGTGAAAAATTTTAAGAACCTTCAACAAAAAACAAACCAAAAAAAAAACCAAAATCATCGGTATTATTTTTCTCAAATGTTTGAAAAACTTATTTTATGTTCAGACCTAAAAAAAAAAAAAGAAATAGAAATAGAAATAGAAAGTCCAACCGCCCCAGCTGTGTTCCATAAGCTCGTTATGCCTGTGTTTCAAGGCGAACGGTTGGACTGTTAGAGACTTAGGAACAAAGGACAGTAGGTTGTTAGGAGGGGAAGAAAGAACTTCAACACATTGAAATGCTCTTTGTTGGATAAGGATAGTTTGATAGATAACTCATCTTTTTATCTCTGGCTGAAAAGGAAATTAGCAAATTAATCAATCAATCAATACCTGTAGGGCACAAAACACAATATCTATACTTTAACTATAGGCATGTTGAATCGTTATTAAAAACATAATAATCAACCAACATCTTCTCAAGTATTTACGCATCTGTAGTCTGGAGAGCTTTGATCCTTAAGCTAGAAACCAAACTGGGCTTTACATACAAGAATAAATTATATAGCGTTATGAAGTTCTGTACGAGCCACAAGAATACATACACAGACATGCATAGAACAGAACCCAACTCAAGTGGGGTCTCTACAATAAATGTGAGAAGGTTGTGGAAGTAGCAGTTGCTCTAGGTTGCTTGCAAGGGCATGAATATATGACTGGTGACTATTTTACACAACAACCGAATGCTATTAAGGGGAAAAAAAAACAAAAACAAAAACAAAAAACAACAAAACAAGAGCGCTCATAAAAGGGAGAACAATTAGTAGAATTATACGAACCATCACCTGGATTTGAATGTTACTACATTGATACAACTACTCTAGAAGATCATTATCTTCTTCCTCTTCAAGACTGGCGTCTCCTTCGCTTCCACCTAAATCTGGATCAGTGTCAGAGTCTTCTGGGTTCTCTCGGATGCTTTGCATCACAGGTTTAGGGATTCTGCTACTCTTCAGGAGTTGTTTCCACTCTACAACGGAGAGTTTTGACCATAGCATTGCTTTCTTCAACATATCCTTCCAGGTTAAGCAAGGTCTTCCATGCTTTAGCGGTCCTCCATCAAAGTCTTCAGCCAGTTTGAGAAGATGGCTATCGGGACGTCTCATTATATGTCCCCAGTACTGTAACCGCCCAATTTGAATTTGACGGGTTAAAGTCAGGCTTCTCACTAATTCAGAAACCTTTAGCTCTGATGGTTTGGTGGAGCTTAAGACAAGAAGCTGGGCTAAGACATTTCTCTCGAAGTTTCTTAGGGAAATCCTGTTTCGGCGTGTTACAGCGGCGACTTTCAACCCATAGCGAACAGTTGGGCATATTATGCTTGTGTACAATAAGGATATTAAATCCCACGGTAGGGAATTTTCTCGAAGAAAGGGTACTAGGCTATGGAAGGCCTGGTAACCTGCCTGAATCCTGTTTTTTAGGGTCAGATGTCTGTCTAGGCCCGATGTGATGGTCGACCCTAAGTACACAAAAGATTCCACTTTCCGCAGAGTGAAATTACCAAAACAAAGATGGGTATCTTGTTGATCAGAAGAGCAGTTTGTGTGGTGTGGATCTCGGATCAGTACACAACTTTTTGCTTCATTGAACTTGAGTCCAACTGACTCTAGGTTATCCCGAAGAATGCTTAGTAGTTTCGGTATATCATCCTCATCTTCAGCTAAGATGATGATGTCGTCTGCAAAGGCAAGGATACAGGGAAGTTTAATCTCACCTTCATGATTAACGATGAGGGAAGGTAGCTCTTCAGCTGTTGTTAAAATTACTTCATCAAGGGTTATTATAAATAAAAGGCCAGAGATAGGGCATCCTTGCTTCACACCTTTCCTCACTTTGAAAAACTTTGTGTATTTACCTTGCCACCTCACACTAATCTCTCCTGGTAAACAGGCCTTAACGATGCGTTTGACCAAAAAGCTAGGCACCCTAGAACACAACTTTGAATATTTCAATATTGTTTCCAAGGCTACATGATTGACTGTGTCAAAGGCCTTTTGGATATCCAGCGAGAAGACCATTAGACGTCTTCCCGAGTTCCACATGGAATCTAAAATCCTTCTTAACGTGAAAAGGTGATCTTCTGTTGATCGTGAGTGCAGATACGCTGCTTGGTAGTCTGGGATATTGTCAATACATTCCTGTAAGAGGTTCAGAAGATAGTGACTATAAATTTTGTAGCCTACACTACTCAAGGTGATTAGTCTGAAGTCATTTGGTTCTTTAGCCTGCCTGTTTTTGGGAATCGGCACTCGGATTGCTTTAAACCACTCCTCAGGTGTATTGTTCTCCTCCCATATTTTCTTAAAGCATGATTCCATTTTCTTGAAAAATATCATGGGACAATGTTTGAGTAGGTCAATTGTAATCTGGTCAGGGCCCGGGGCGGACCCACTCCTCATTTTTTGCACAATTACCTGCAGGTGGACTGCACTCGGGCCTGGAGGCAATGTCTCTGCTTCTCTGTTTAAGTGCTGAGATTCGGGCTGTTCATTGGCACAAACTGTGTCACTTCCAAGGAGGCTTTTTAAATGGAGTTCCCAGTCCCTGATTGTAATTTTGGGTCTAGGTTGTTTCCCTTTACCGTTTGGTTTCTTTTTATGTGCTTTAAAAAATTTATACGTTAAATGTAGCCTTTCTGATGGTCGAAATTTATGTATGTTGGCTAGAAAGTGGGCATACTTATTTTCTTTGTGAAGGCTCTTTGCTCTTCTTAACGACGCAGTGGAGGATCTCAGCTGTTCTTTTATCTTGACACAACCTGGTTTCCGCTTGTTCATAAATTGTGCTTTTCGATAAGATGCTAGTGCTTTTCTCCGTCCAGGAGTCATTGGAGAGGAGGGAATCTTAAGAACACTATCTGCTGCAGAGCACAAAACATCCACAAGCGAATTCCAGGTTGGAGGGCTATCTTCTCCACACTCTACATCAATGTTTCTTTGCACCACTTTTTGAAAGGCTTCATTGACTTTTTTCTCCTTTAATGCCGCTACATTCCAGTTCCTGTGATCATATTGTGGTGGAGGAGTTGACACTCTTTCAGGACGACTTTCTGTGGGCCCCGTTGAGGAAAAACTTAACTTATCTTGGCTTTTTGTTGGTTCAAAGGTCCCAAACACTAGTTTATGGTCCGTTGATACCAACGGAGGGGACACCGCTTGACACCGAGAGCCACAAGCCCACAATCCTCTTGTTAGGATGTGGTCGAGTTGAGACTTCCGTTCTCCTCTTCTCCACGTCCAGAATAAAGAAGAGTTTTTCTGCTTGGTACCAAACGTAGTTATCACTTTTAACTGGAAACATCTTGCTACGTCCACTATTAATTCACCCTTGGAGTT